>JZKD02S2255038.1:829473-849858 GCA_000966675.3 Picea glauca | reverse complement strand
TCGCAAATGGAATTAGACTTAATCACTTGTTGTTTGTAGATGATGATATTATATTTGGAAAAGGCTCTTTGGTTGAATGGAAAGTCTTAAAGGATTATCTTGACTTTTTTTGTAACGCTATAGGTATGACTTTCAGTTCTCAAAAGTCACAATTTTTGGAAGCAGGTTGGTCGAGGGAGGACTTTTTGCTATTCAAAGATTTTTTGTTTTATGACGTAAAATCGTTAGAAGAGGGCTTTAAATATTTGTGGTGTTTTCTTAAGCCTTACTGCTACTTTGTGAATGATTGGAGGTAGATGCTAATTAAAGTGGAAAATATAATCTCAAATTGGTGTCATAGATGGCTCACTTTAGGAGGTAGATATATACTTGTTAAATCATTCTTGGAAAGAATTCTTGTATATTGGTTATCTTTGGCTAAGGTTCCTAAGAGTATTTTAGATAGAATTCAGAGGAGGATGTTCATTTTTCTGTGGACAAGTGAAAAAGAAAAATAAAACATACACTTGGTCAATTGGAAAAGGATTGCTAAGCCAAAAAAGATAGGTGGATGGGGATTTAAAAACATTTTTTTTTTTGGTAAAGCTCTAGTAGAAAAGAGTTTGTGGAGGAGCCTAATGAGTCCAGGCCTTTGGTATGAACTAATTCTTAAAAAATATTTGAAAAATAATTTTGTAGTGGATTGGTTTAGGGAAGGGAGAAATAGATTAAAATGTATGTCGAATTGTTGGAGTGCTCTCACTTCATCTTTGCATCTTATCACGGACTGGATAGTTTGGAAGCCTAGAAATGGGTGGGATATTCGAATTGGATTGGATCCTTTGATAGGGTCTCAATCATATTATAAATTGTCTGAGAATTTAGTCCAAACTCTTCACTCAAAAGGATTTTTGTTTCTAGCTCAGGTAACTACTTTGGATACATGAGGTTTGATTGGTGACATTTGGAAAAGTGCAGAGATGCTTAATCTCTTGGGAGAGAAAAATTCAAAATGGGAGACTTATGTGAGGGGTTTAAAACACTCTGGATTTTTTTTATCTGATGAGAATGATGCACTAGTCTGGTCATGGGATAGTAAAGGAGAAAATGTCTTTGAGAAATAAGCCTATGAAATGCAATTCATAGATGACAATGAGGATGTCACTGAGGAGTGGCAGCTGGATATTTGGAAGTGGCAGATTCCTTTGAGAATAAAACGTTTAGTTGGAAGTTGTTCAAGAGTAAAATTTTGACTTCGGATAATCTATCAAAAAGAGGTTTTTTTAGACCAAATAGATGTGTTATGTGTGGAGAAGAGGAGGAATCAATAAATCATTTGATGGTTTATTGTTCTTTCTCCAAAGATGTTTGGGAGTTCATCTTAAATGTCTTTCATATTCAAAGAGTTTGGGGTTGTGGAAAACTCCATGAGTGTTTCCAAGTTTAGGTGAAGGAGATGGAAATGTGGAAGGAAATGCCATGTTTCATTTGTTGGAAATGGCATAGAAACCTCATTATTTTTTAGGATCAAAATTTGTCCCTTTCTAGGGTGTGTAATCGCGTTCTGCTAGAATTGGGTGAGATGGAAAAAGTTCATACTGTTCATTCACAAAGAATACCTCGTCCCCCCTTGCTGGAGGGGAATTTGGTTGTTGGATTTTTTTATGGTGCTTCTCAGAATGGGGGTTTTAGTTGTGGTGCAGGTGTTGTACTAAAATGCCTAGTATTGGGTACTTTCAATATTAAAATGAATTGTGGCTCAGGAACAAATACAAGGGGAGAACTACTGGCCTTATGGAGTATCCTATTTTTTGAGCATTACAAACACGTTTCTTGCTTACAGTTGGTTGGAGACTCAAAATTTATAGTTGACTAGATTTCTTCTAAACACAATTTGCAGGTGATTACTCTACAGCCTTGGATGTCCAGAATTCGCCACCTCAGTAAAAACTTTCAAAATTTGAAAATTCAACATATCTACAGGGAAGTTGACCAACTTTCAAAGCAGGTTTTACACTTGGAAGAATGCTTTTTATATTATGCAAAAGGGGTGGGAGCACATATAGAGAAATTTGAAAGATTGACTTTAGTCTAACTCTATTTTGTGGCAGATTAATGCTTCTGGGTTTGTATAAGAAGTAGTTTAGGATGGTTTTTTGTATGGTAAAGACTCTGTGTATGCAGTAAGTTATTTTTGGGAAGGATAAGTTATGAATATGGTCAACAGATGTAATTTTGGGAAGGGAAACTTATGAGTAGGGAAAATAGTTGTATTTGTTACTTATGCACCGACTTTATAAAGTTAATATTATATTTCTCAATATAAGCTCTTTTTTCTATTTGAAAAAAAAAAAAAGATCAAGTATGCGGTTTGATCTTTGAATTGACTTGTAACAAAGAAAGCGAATG
Organism: Picea glauca; assembly: GCA_000966675.3. Classification (NCBI taxonomy): domain Eukaryota; kingdom Viridiplantae; phylum Streptophyta; class Pinopsida; order Pinales; family Pinaceae; genus Picea; species Picea glauca. The sequence continues at coordinate 847,470 of JZKD02S2255038.1, read as the reverse complement.
AAACAAAACCCCACCCTTGAAGGTGTGGTATAGAGCCCTTAGTGGAACCATGAATGGGATTGTGTCAAATTGAAGTCACACATTGCTGGGAATCATGGATGGAAAAGTAATGTTGGTTTTAGATTAATTGATACTATTATCAATATAATGAAGTTACAATATCTATAAGTCCCTTATATATGGTCTTAATTGCATCCTTAAATTGTATAAATTTCTTGTTATATATAAAATTTGTTCCATGGAAGTTTGAATTTGCATTTTTATAGCATTTTCCCAACATATTTATCTTTACATGGTTTTCCCTTATGCACGTCTCTTTCATAATCATCGTCATAAGAGTGAATCATTTAAAAAATATATGTGAATTTCATAAGGGTGAATCATTTAAAAAGTATATGCGACCTTGGTGTTATTTGAAAAGAATAACCATATATAGCAATAGAATGTTGTAAGAAATATTGAAAAAATATGAACCAAATCAGAAAAAATATAATAATAATAATCTAATTTTAAGATCACAACCAAGACACCAAATTAGTGTTCACGCAACGATTTGACTACGGAAGTTTATAAAGGTATACCTACTCTACCCCTCTAAATTTGATTATATAACTACAATTAGGATAAAACATTAAATTTAATAGATTAATTCAATTAGTTTAAATCAATCAATTTCAATTTCAAAATAAAAATAACTAAAAAAAATTATGAATTCAAGCTTAATAAATCAAATATCTTTACATTAAGAGTACAAATTATATAATAACAACATTTACATTAACACTAATCATAAAATATAAAAAATCACTTTAAAAACTTATTAAACAAATTCATGTAAAAAATGTAAAAATAAATCTTTACACAACATTGCATTTTGATAACTCAAAGACATATTTTAATAGGATGCAAAAAAAAACAAAGTTATTAAATAAATTAAAAATAAATCTTTACACACCATTGCATTTTGATAACTGAAAGACATTTTAATACGATGGAGTGATGACCACATTAAAAATTGTATTAATGTTTGAACCCCATTTATCGTCATATTATATACTTGTTTTAATAAAGTTTTACATTTTAAGAGTAAGTGTAATGCTTACACAAGTGAGGTGTTCATAATGATGTGAACAAAACATCATATTCCTCTTATGATGATGATGGGTACCAACGTAACAATTGTTCCAAAAAGAAACGACCAATATAAATTAAACAATAACAAGTATGTGATGGCCTTAGGCCATGGGTATGGTTTTTTTTTTTTTTTTTTTAATGGTGTTTGGTTTTGATTTATATATAAAATGTTTATAGGATTGTTTTTTTAAAGGTGGTAAAATTTATTATAATTTAATTGTTAATTGATAGTAAAGATAATTATTATTAGTCGTTATTCACGAATGTAAGTTAATTCATCATTGTTATTCAAGAAAACTATACTTTATGAAATTATTTGCTAGTGGTTTATGAGGTAAACGTCCATTCTTGCTAGATGTCTCTAAATCTTGGATCATTAACATGTTTGCTTATGTCTAAGGATGATGATCTCTTAGCCAATCATAAGCAGTTTTAGTCTTTACACCAGAACCAAAAGGTGGTTTCAACCTAGATAGTATCTGCGAGAAATGCATTGTCCTTGTGATAATCAATGAAGCTACCTCTAGACCTAGTTCCACATGTGAAACCATATACTACCCCTAGTTGTAGTTTAACTGCTTGGTTAGGAGGTTTATAGGATCAAAAACTAATTTTAGATTAGATTGCTCAATTCCCTTCTATAATGTTGAGACTATTAAATTCTATAAAATATTAATAATGTTTTGGATAATTTTGTTACTCTACTTTCAAAAACATGTGTCATTGTTTACAATACCTATGTCTAAATATGTGTTTATGTTGATTTAAGTAAATACTTTTTTTACCAAATAGTGTTAGGTACTGGAGATGAGAGTTGGGAATAATTTATGGACTATCAAAGCTTGTCTTCACTGTAAAATTTGTTTTAATCATAGAGATGTCATGACATCATGTTTGAAGGAAAATTCTTCATCGATTACTAAATCGAAGAATTTAAATTCTTCTTGGTCGAAAGTTTCAAGGACAACTTACCATTGGGCAAAGAGAAGCAAGACCTTAGAGAAACCTACTCCTACAACCCAACAAATGTGATTGTTCCATCTCCAAAAGGGTCAAAAAAAGACATTGATATGATCACAATTCCAAAGGAAACTCCCTTTCCACTAATCTCATTGCGAGGAAACTCTTCAAAAAAAAGGTAAGGTGAGACATGAATATAATTATTTGGATCAAGGAAGGGCCCTTAAACACAATAAACAACATTGTTGATAAAAACTCCAATAGTCACCCATCAAGGCATTGGTTACACTAAAATAAGAAGAAAACAAGGAAAAAGAGTGAAAAAAAATATCAATATGATCCTGATTCTAAAGAAAACTCCCTTTCCATTGATCTCATTGTAGGGAATCTCTTAAAACAAAGTAAGCAGATATATGAATTGAAATATTTGGACCAAAGAAGAATATTGAACACAACAAACAACATTGTTGTTAGAAACTCCAATAATCCCTAGTCAAGGCGTTGGTTACATTAAAATGAGGAGAAAACAAGGAAAAAATATAAAAATGGAGAAGTGTGACCTTCAACCAAAAGCTTTTGAATTAAAAGTCACTCACATATGTTGGAATGTGGACTTTGATAGATTAATGGTTAGTTAATCATTTAGTAGACAATTATGTTTTTGGTATCCTTATAATATAAAGGATAAAATATCACATTTAGATGAATTTTCTATGTTAAACATGTGTTAAGTTTTTGATAATTAAAAAAAATCATTTCCAAGAATCAAACACCATTCATTCACACATAAAAATTTAAATAATAATAATTACATTTTTTTATACTTCTTATTTTTAGTCAGTGTAATTTAATTTTTTTATTTATTATTGTTTTTAATAATCTTTTTTATTGATTTATGGAAATATAAACCCACCCTATATATATATTAACATGGTACAATAGCCAACTTTATAAAAAAATAAAAATAATAAACACTCAAGTGCAACCAACTGCACTTAAGTACACCTACCTACTAGTCCCGTGAGACAGCGCGGTTGGTAAAGACCTTTCTCCATGTTGGGAGGAGGTCTTGAGTTCAATTTCGGCTGGGTTTCCGAGACGAAATGTAATGGCTGCTAGTGCCAGTGTGGACAGTGATGTAAATGATTTATATCTCTAATATAAATCGAGTTAATTTCTCGTGGAAAAAAAAAAGTACACCTACCTACTTATATAGTATATATACAACATATATATAATATGTATATACAACATATATAGTTTGCGAACTTTATTGAGGAGGCAGATTATCCAAATTTTAAACCTTTTACCTTACATTATATGTCCCTTTACCCACTCCCCATGTGCTGATGGGTAGTTAATAAACTATAATCAATCAAATGAAAAGTTCCTCGTAGAAAGCTGACAGTGACGTGCCATCCGTTTTGGAGATATTGATAATTGTGTATCCCCCTGGCGAGCACTATCGAATAATGCCTGCATTTTCAGATTGTTTGGAATTTAGCGTTGACCTGGGAATTTGACAGATTTGGCCTCTCTTTCATTAAAGTATGTAGTCATTGTACTTCGGGATTAGAGCTTAGGTTTGACTGTCCAATCTACTTAGTGAGCAATGTAGAATCGGAGTCCAACGTGCCAAGTGATGATATCAAAGGATTGATGGGTAGAACATAGTGCAGAAGGGATCAAATTTGTAAACGTTTCAGCTTTTCCAAAGGCTTCCAAATCGTTAGAGAAGGGTGTGTAGAAATTTATTCTCTAAAAGAAATTAAAATTAAATTTTGTAAGTTTGTTGGAAGTGTAAAATTCATTAATTTTTTTTAAAAGAAGTGTACTTAGATATTCAATCAAAAATATTTATAAAATAAATCTATCTCTATTTGGAGATTAAAATCGTCATTTAAAGTAGTATTAAAAGAAAGATAAATTTTTCCTTAATCAAATAAATGATTCCTCATTAATATTATATATTAAGTTAGTTATATATAAAGATGGGTTGGACAAGCGGGAAAAGGGTCTGGTAGGATTTTTCAAACCTCCAAGATCCAGCAATGGTGGCCATCTTAGTAGGGAGAGGTAACATGTCTAGATAGTATTCATGTCATCCAAGCAGGGGAGAGGTAACACATCTAGATAACTTTGTTTGTCTATCGAAGCAGGCCAAAGCTTGATTCTAGATGAGTCTTGAATGGCGAGTGGATATTTTTGTCTTTTTTGATGGTTTTTTAGAAGGTTTTCGTTGTCAGGTAGTTCCCTATTCTCTTTAACTGATTTTTGAGTGGTTGAGTGTGGTTGATGGAGTCTTTAGGAGGGATTTTAGTGGAGTATTAGTTGGTTGGTAAAGCCCCCGACTTATCGACTGCTATTTTAGAGCCTCCTTTAACCAGTGTTTCTGTCTTTTCACGTTTTTTTTGGAGTTCACATCATTAGCTCGAGTTTCATTTACTCTTCTTCTTGTTTCTTGGGTGAGTGGGTTTCGCGTCACCCTTGTCTTATTTGATTCATTAAGGTAGTTTTAAGGCCTTTTGTACAGCTGTTGAGTGGTCAGAGAATTCATCACTGTGTGATGGGCCAAGGAGTATGACGCATACTCCATTGGAGGGGATCCCGATGGAGAAGGAAGTTAGTGCTCTTATGGGTGAAGAGGATAAGGCCATCTGGCGACAGACGGGGCTTTTCTTTGCGACTGATCTGGCAGGTTTTAATGGCGACTTTAAGGCGTAGAGGGCAGCGGTTAAGGCTTAGATCTTGGTGCCAAGAGCGGAGGGTGGTCAGACTATTTCTGGTTTTGCTTCGTTTGTGTTGGACCAAAGGCAGGACTCTCGCACCTTTGGGAATATTGGAGTGAAAGACACTGTAAATCACAGTGTGGTTGCAGGTGGAAATTCATTAGATATGGGAGGAGTGTCGGAGGGTGGGACTAGAGCATGTCATACTGGTGTTAAGAAGAGGTAGGGTCATCGTCAGTATCGACATTGGGTTCCAAACCGCTCAAAACGAAAACAATGTTGGGCGATGATGTGGGTCTGGAAAATATGGTGAGCCTCACATTATTAACTCTGGTAGGGAGGTTTTCGTATAAACACAAGTGTAAAATGCCTTTAGAGGAGTGGATTTCGGTGAATTGATAGCCATTGTTGGGCTATAGTTCAAAGGTTTCTTACCTTACTAAAGGATGGTTTGGCTTTCGGTTCAAAAGGTTAGAGGATACAAAGTTGATTTTAGGTAAATCCTGGTGCTTCAATGGAGGTATTTTAATGGTTAAGAGGTGGAGGGTGAGTTTTGACCCTGTACAGGAATATTTTAGATTCCGTCATTTCTGGTTGTTGTTGTCGGGACTACCGCTGCACTTTTGGCACGCGAAAGTTTTGGAAGCTATAGGGAATAGCCTAGGGAAGTTCATCTATATGGATCTTGATGCTTTAAAAGCCACAAATAAAAAAATGTGTAAATTCCTTGTGGAAATTGATATTAATTATGTTCTACTTGAATCCTTGGAGATTAGCTGGCGTGGTCACCATTTCATTTAGTCTCTAGACTACTTAGGTATACCGTTCAGATGTACTAAATGTTAGAATACGGGTCATCTATGGAGGGACTGCATGGGACCACAGGATGAGGAGGTATCAGAGGGTACACTGTTGGAAAGATCCTCTCGACTTGAGTCGCCAAGGATTGAGTCAGCAAGCTACAGTCCATGTGACTATGACTTTGAGGCTCCGACTTTTCCGAGGACAGTTGCGACCATCACTAGTAAGTTAAAATATGTATGTCCTGCTCTCTTTCATTCGTTATCATTTTGGGAAAGACATTTTTTGGATGAGTCAAATTTCTTCGATACTCGATCTGGTATTTTGGGTTGTTCATCTGGCCCGGCGGGGCAGCCGGTAGGAGCTTTAGTTAATCTCCCTGGTACTAGTCACTTATCCGAGGGTGTGGGTTGTGTACTACCCAGTGAAGAGCCAATCACTACTCTGAAGTGCAGTTTACTAGCGAATGCCTCCTTAGCTGGTGCTTTACCAGTGAGGAGTGCTTGTAGACCTCAGAATCCGTCGGGAAGGGTGGACACTAGAGCTTCCTGTGATACTGTGGAAAGTATACTTCCTAGCTGTCGGGAATCTGACTTGGGGGATAGTGAGCTTGGTTTTGTCTTGGACTCACTTATGCCCACTATCAAAGAGGTGCAGAGCCCAATAGCTCTTCCCACCTACAGAGGGAATTTAGTTTATCATAGACCAGATTCCGATGGGGGGGAGGGATCCTCTAGATCCTTGGGTGGGGACACTATTAAAGAATATTCATGGTCTAGGGGACTGGGGTTATAAATCTCACCTTTAAATACTAGAAGTGCTAGGAAGAAGAAGGAGGCACAAAGTACCTATATAGAGGGGAAAATCCAGTCAGGTACAAATGATTCAGGGGCGCTTAGAGGCCTTAAAGCCCTAGCCAGAGTGAAGACATGATTTTCCTCACCCTGAACATTAGAGGGGTGGAGGGGAACCTGAAATCTGCCTCCCTTCAAAGATTTCTTCGGAGGACTAGACCGAATATCATTTTTCGTCAAGAGACTATGGTTGAATATTACAAAGCTCGCGCACTTTTGCTTACTCATCGTCCTACCTGGCTTACCTGTGCAGTCAGTGCGGTCGGGTCTTCAGGAGGTCTTCTCGTCTCTTGGGATTCGAATATTTATGATTTTGTTCCTTATATTTGTTGTGGTGGGATTCTTCTTACAAGTTTGTATTTGGATCTTAATCAACCAGTTACATTGCTTAATGTTTATGGGCCTTGCGTGGAGAAGAAAGTAGTCTGGGATAAGTTGGTGACCAGTGGTTTTCTTGACAACATTAACCTTATAGTGGCAGGGGACTTAAACCTAACACTTGGAGCTGGGGAGATTTGGGGAGTGGCTACTCACTTAGATCTGCTCTCATCTTACTTTACTGAACTCTTTGATAAGGTGGGCCTTGTCGATGTATTACCGGATGCAGTGGTGCCAACTTGGAGGAATGGACGTAGTGGAGTGGATAGTATTTCAAAGAGATTGGATCGAGTGCTTGTATCCGAAGACTTGTTGGTTGGATTAGGATTGTATAAATCATGGGTTGATTATCTCTATTTTTCGGATCATGCACCGGTAATTTTAAGATTAGATAAGGTCACTCGCTCAAAGGCCTATCCTTTTAAGTTCAATGCCAGGTGGCTTATAGAGCGAGAGGTCGAGAATATTGCTTCTACCATTTGGAATGATATGACTTATCTTGTTGAATTTGATGTGCAACAAAGATTCATAAACAAGTTGAAATATATGAAGACTCATTTGAAATCATGGGCTAAGGAGCACATTAGAATTCAGGAGGAAAAATTAAAGGGACTTGAAGAGTTATTGACTAATAATTTGCTACAGGAGGCTCGGGTTCTAGGCTCGATAGCCAGAGAGAAAAATATCAAACTTTTGGAGTCAGAGAGGGATCAATTACTCAAAGATGAAGAGGAAAAATTGCGACTTTGGAGCAGAGTGGTGTGGTTAAAGGCGGGTGACAAAAATATAGAATTTTTTCATAATTATGCCAGCTACAGGCGGAATAAAAAACAAATCTGGGAGATTTGTGATAATGAAGGGAAGATCCACACTAGCGTGGAGGCCATAAAGACTGAAGCAGTAAAATACGTTAATGCCTTCTATAGTAAATTGAGAGAATAGTACATTGAATATCAGGTGAATACAGCTGGTCTATTCGGCTGTATGGTTAACGTGGAGGACAAAGATGGTCTGGAAAGGTCGTGTACTAAGAAGGAGTTATCCTAGGTTCTTAAAGATTTTTCAAAAGATAAAATCTCGGGGCCCGACGGGTGGCCTGTAGAGTTTTATCTTCATTTCTTTGATCTTATGGGCGATGATTTGTTGGCACTGGTGGAGGACTCAAGACTGCAAAGCACAGTTAAAAATTCTTTAAATGCTACTATTCTAACGTTGATCCCAAAGGTTAATAAACCTAGTTCCCTCAGAGATTACAGACCTATACCCTTGTGCAACCTCTGTTACAAGTTGATTACTAAGATTATATCGAATATGATGAAACCTATTTTGTCTCGATCATTGTTGGAGGAACAATTAGGATTTCTCAAAGGAAGGCAGATTTTGGATGCGATTGGTACAACACAAGAATGTATTCACAATATTAAGGCTAAGAAGTCTAAATCTCTAATTCTGAAGTTAGATCTCAAGAAAGCATATGACAATATAAATTGGGATTTTCTTCGCTTGATTCTAATCCAGTCGGGTTTTAGTATTAATTTTACAAATTGGATCCTTGGTTGCATAACCAGCGCAAACTTTGTGGTTTTTATCAACGAGGAGACATCTAAGGTGTTCAAAAGTGGAGTATGCTTGTTCCAGGGGTACCCTCTATCACCTCTATTATTTATTCTTGTTATGGAAGGCCTTAACCATATTCTGAAGAAAGGTTTGGATGAGGGGAAGCTCACAGGGGTCAAGGTTTCAAGACTAGTCAAGATCTTGCATTTTTTCTTTGTTGACGATGTTTTGATTATGACTAAGGCTTCGGTGGAGGAGTGGATTGAACTAAACAATATTTTAACATCCTTTTGCAGAGCCTCGGGCTTGAGTATTAACTGGTCAAAATCTATATTTTATTACTCTGGAATACCTACTGATGAGCTTGTAAGATTTAAGGCTCTCTTCCCTTATGGATTTGAGGAAATAGCCAAAGGCTTTAGGTACCTGGGATTTTTTCTAAAGGCAGAAGCATACAAGTAGGAGGATTGGCGTTGGCTTGTCACAAAATTTCAAAAGCAGATCGGGTGGTGGTGTAATAGATGGTTGTCCCTTGGGGGACGCTGCACACTTGTTAAATCGGTGCTTGAGGGGTAGGCGGTAGACTGGATGGAATTGGTTGCAATTCCTAATTCCATCTTACACAAAATCCATATGTTGATGTTTAACTTCCTATGGTCTGGATTAGAGGGTAAGGCTCGTATTCACCTTTGCAGCTGGAATTTCTTAGAGAGACCAAAGCATTTGGGAGGTTGGGGTATTTGGAATATACACTTCTTTAATAGGGCTCTGTCTACTAATACGCTTTGGAGAGTATTAACAAAGGATGGGATTTGGAGAAAAGTAGTAAAAGATAAATACATTTCAAATTTCTCAATTACCACTTGATTTCGGGAAGCTACTTCTTCCAATCCATTGGCTTCTCAAACTTGGAAGGGATTGCTAAAATATTTACACCTTCTAACTCATTGGCTGGGTTGGAAAGTTGGTTCTAGGCTTGGTGTATAGGTTGATCTTGATCACATTTTAGGTGTGGGGAACCTTTCTTTTCTGTCTTCTCATATGAGAGCGGAGCTGCGAAGGAACTCTGTCCTTTATCTTTTCCAAGTGAGAGGACCTGACAAGGTGGGAATAAACAACTCCTACTGGAAGTCAAGTGTTGATCTTGGCCTTGTTGGGGACTTAGCTGTTGGATGGGAGGCTTATCGTAAAGCTTTGTGCTGTGCAAGGATCCTTTTATGCAACAAAGTTAGCGAGCTTTGTTGGGTGGGTGGTGATTCATCGGGCAATATTTCAGCAAAAAATATTTATCTAGCCCTCACTAAAATTGTTTGGCCCAATCCGGTGGAGGCTTGGCGCAGGTCACTCTGGAAGTGGAATCTCAATCCAAAAATCAATCTCTTTCTTTGGTTAGCCCTAGAGAATTGGATCCTTACCTGGGATAATATTTAGAGGAAGGGGTGGGTGGGGCCAAACATTTGTGTCTTATGTCTTGAGGAAGCTAAGTCTATCAATCATCTTTTTGTTTCTTGTGGTTTTAGTCGAGAGGCGTGGTTTTGTTTATCCTCTGAACTAAAAATTCGGTCCTCTTGGGAAGGAGATTGTCTCAGCTTGAGCTATGAGAGTTGGCTCAAAAAGAACACAACTTTTACAACTCTCTCGTCTATTGTTTGTTGGATCGTGTGGATAGAGCGGAACCTGGTTACTTTTGAGGGGCGCAGAGCATCAATTTTTTTGGTGACAGCCAAAGTCAAAGCAATGTTGCCACTGGTAGAAAAAAAAAATACAAGTAGAGGATCATTCAACCACCGTGTATCCTAACTTATTTTGTTTGCTGGTTTGATGGAGCAACCTCACACAGGACACTTGGGTGTGGTGGAGGTGGAATAATCAAGATCAGTGCACAAAGGGAGATTAAGTGGATTTTGAACTGCGGCCAGGGGAATAATACAAGAGAAGAATTGATTGGTGCGTGGGCGACACTTTATCTTGCACAAATGCACAATTTAGAAGTGATCCAGGTCATTGGTGACTCAAAGATTATCCTTGATTAGTTAAAGGATAGAGGCAAGCTGCAAGTCGCCTCATTGATAGGTTGGATGGAAGGCATAGTTTCGTTGAAATCATGTTTTAAAGAAATCTTCTTCACTCATGTCTATAGGGAACTTAATATGGAGGCAAATTCATAATCAAAATTGGCCCTCAGTAGTCCAAAAGGGAAGCTTGTATACCATACCTGGAACGAGGGAAGAGAGGGGCCATCCATCTCAATCAGTCTCTTTTAACTTTGTTTTGTTCTTCTCTCCTGAGTTTGAATTCTCATCAGTGATAGCGGGATTGTTATTAATAACAAGTATTTTTTTGGTTTCTTGACTAAGGGAATGTTCTCATATGACTAGGTGCTAGTCTTTTTGTATTTTGACACTTCAGAAAAAGTCTGTTTTCTGAGTAGCAGGAAGGGGCCAGAGTGCCTTTCACCAAGTGAAACTATAATGTGAACTTATATATATATATATATGGAAATTTTCTTGTTGGAAAAAAGTTAGTTATATATAATATAACTGGCTTATATTATATATAACTATTTTAATATTATTTCCTAATATAATAATAAGTTCCTCAAAACTTTATATATAATGTAATTTATAACCTTATATATATTAATATTAGGATTATAATAACAAGTGCCACTGCAGTGGCTATGTCCCTCCCCATAAGCTTTTGCATGTTGATTTTGCGAACAGGTTTATGTGTCAAATGAAATATAAGAAGTGTTCAATTAGAGACCAAATTTATGTGCAAAAAAAAACAAATTTATGTGCTAAATGAAACCAAATGTCTCCAGTTGGAGACCAAGTTTAACTATATGATTCCAACATTGATCATATATAGACCAAAAATAGTTCCCCCTGGCAACCACAACTCCTTCCATTTTCTCTAATATGAGTCCATTAAGTTACCAATTCAAAAAGGAAGCATAGCTTTCACATGCCAGGGTATTTATTCATGTTGCATGTCAAAAGAATATGAGTTGAAGCAATTTAAATAAAATAGAAATAGAACTATATTAAGGACATAAATTGTATACTATGTTTTTAAGAAATTAGAATAAAGATTAGTTCTATCGCATTTAGTTTAAAGGCCTCACCCTATTATTTTAGCTATATTATATTGCATTATTGGTTGAGACTGTTGTGTTTATTATAACTTATGTTCAGTGTCACTTTTCATAAATAACTTCTACCGAACCATTTAAACTAAGTTGACATCATCCCACTCTTTAAGTTTTAAGAGATTGACAACCCAACTGATAGTAAATGCATAATTAATAACGCAAATGGATCTATTTAGACACGATAGAAATTATCCATATGCCATGAAAATATGGAGTTACTAGCTATGAACACATTTCATGGCAATAATTCTTCTCAAACCTAGACTCAAGGGTACTCATGCTGACCCTAACTACAATCATAATCCCCTGTGTCAAAACTGTTATCTCCTCTTATCTACTAGAACAATTAAAACTTAATCTAAACAATGGATATGGATTTGTTACATGCAACATTCAGCCTATACTCATGTGATTTAAGGATCAATGGCTGCCAATAAAAACCATAAAGGCCAAGACATTTATCCTTTGACTCTCACCAATTGCAATTGCAAAATACCCTAAAGATTGATTCTTTGGTGCCAACCATCTATAAATGTAAAGGTGCAATACAATGGACTTGCAAGGTCTAGAATTAGAATGCAGTGTAGTGCTTGTGGTGTCAAATTGGAGCAATATTCTTAGACCAAATAAGTTGTGCATACAGGGTAAGACTTTCCTAAATGAGTCAAAGATAAATGTGAAAAAAAAAACAAAAAGAAAATTTAGTAAAGATGCAGCACTATAGCAGACCAAATACATTTAAATGATTTACAAAATATGAGTGGGCACAATTTGCCTATCATTGATTTTGCTCCTCTTGTGATGTTCAATTGTAGAATGCTTGGACCTAGGAGCGTTGGCTTTCTGATCATTGCTTCTCCCATCAACCTTTGGTGGTGGGTCACTTGAAAGGTATTATTCTAACTTCATATACAAAACCCTTATCCAATGTGTGTTTCCTTCCCCTAAAATAGAAATCCTAAGAGGTTAATATAACATGTTAACACCTATAGTTAGTAATAATACTTAGTTCATAATATAATCCAATTTTAATCACACAATCATCTATGCACAATGAAGATTGAATATATTTAAGGTTCCTAGAACACATTTATTTCCATTTCATCAGCAAATGGACATATTCGGTGCACCATATGATAAAGAAAAATAAGAGAAATACATCGACAATGAAAGACACTAATAGATCTTGATGCCATCAACCAAGCATTATGGTAAAGAAGATTTATTAACTAAATTGCAAAATAAGTTTTTGTTGCCAAAATCAAGATTAAACTACGACGTTAATAAATCCAAATCAAGATTAAATTTAATCTTGAGACTTTACTTTCAATGATCTTAAGGTGATTGAGCAGATTCTGCTATGCTCTTTTTTTCATTCCTTATGTGTCTCTATTCATTTTGGAACATGACGTGTAAGGGTCCCCATTCTCCAAAACCACCTTTACCTTTACAACAACCACCTTGGGAAGGACAAATGAGGCACCACCCTTGATCCATCGACCTTGTTCCACTTTATGCATTTGGAAGATGTATGTTTCCACAATTATTACAACAAAAGAACAAACAAAACAACGCATCTTGGATTAGGGAAATGGAATAATGAATTCACTTTTTGACAAGCAATAGGGAAAATCATAACACCGACAAGATTGTTACATGAACAGAAGAAAAAAATGGTTCTCGATTCCGTTGTGTCATTCGATTTGAGGGGATTTCATTCACAGTTCTCGCCTGCTTGACAAGAAAGACGGGAAAAGAGGAACTAAATTTGATTGCTTCATTGTATTTGTATTTCTCCTTTCATTTCATTCATGGCAGGAACCGAAATGGCGGTGGGAATCCTATTCAATGTATTCAAACACACAACGTGAGGATTTGAACGTCCTCGTGTTCAAACCCCATAGTACCAACCACGATTGGAAGATTTCCCTTTGAGTTGATTCTATGGATAAATAAAAGCAGAAGAAACAACACAAATTGTAGTTTAATCTTCAAGATTAAACTATGGCATTAATCTTGAAGATTGATTGAAAGTAGTTGTTTCCAAAATTATGGACTATGACCTATCATGGAAAATTGCAAACAATAGGTTGTTCATGCGGCTAAAGATTACATGTATGAAAAAGCCTTGAATTCCATTACATGCATAAAAAATCCTTGTAGAAAAACAATGTAAATGAAAAAGAAAAGTTACCTTTGCTGAAATCACTTGTATCCATGTCGTCATAGGTTCAATTCTCGTCCACAACACAAATGCATTCTTCCCACAATGTGAATGTGCCTCCTATGTAATTGGTGCTCGAGGAAACCCTAGTCACTTATGGTTTTGTTTCTAAATGTTTACGTGGACCACAAGAATCTTAGACTTGTCGTTTATCTTGTTGTAAACCGAAATGTGTCTTATAGTGTAAGTACTGATACCGCCAGGAAGAACATGCTCAACTGAATAGGCAGAAGTTGCAACATATATGTTAAGTACCAAAGACATGAATACAAAATACCACAATAGTACCAAAGATATCTGAATACAATCACCACACAAGATATATGGAACAATATAGAAAACCACCACTTTATTATATCAAAACCCTTGAGGTAGGGAAACACCATACAGTGGATCCTATTCTGGAAGGGATCCTCTTTTGTTCACTTGCCTCTTCGAGGGGGCATCCTCCTATTGAGCTACCACTCCAAATACAATACTCATCTTCATATTTCATTACATTGCTTGAACCCCTTTATATAGTTCTACCAACCATCTAAGAACATTCTAGAGGAGGAGCCTTCTAGAAGTATAACCTTCTAGTAAGTCCTCTTACATTTATTATATCTAACTACCATAGTGGGACTTATTTAATACTATAGTGGAACTAGTCCGCCTTACAGTGAATGGCCTCCACTATTATCACTATGGGCCCTCTGGGCCCCCCACTACCTCTCTAGCTAGCTAACATTTCATCCCCCTTATGAAAGAGTTGTCCTTAATGCTTGTTATGAGGGTGTACAACCATATACCAGGGTCCCATGGATAAGTGTGAACCATAGTTCTGAAGTAGACTAGAGAACCATGGTCCCATGTAGGAATGCGAGCCACCATGCTGAAGTAGTCCAACCATCACTATAAACCAGGGTCCCATGTCCAAGTGCTCATCTGAACTCCACGTTGAAGATATTGAAACACCATAGCCAATTCAAAATTATGCTCCAAAGAGAGACATTGGTCAAGTGGATCAAAATATGTAGAACTGGCCAAAAATTCATCCCTACTACTGGAGAATAATAAAAATGAAGAAGTGTGTGCATATAAATCTCTTGTCTTCTCTCCATGATTTCTCTACAGAAGGTGGAGTATAGTAACAAATAGAAGATGAAAATGGTTTTCATCCCAGAAATGCCAACTATACATATACCAATCATAAAAAACATCCTCAAAATTATTCCAAGCATGTGATTCTTGATTATATTCATCCTCGATGTCCTGTATAATGTATCTCTTTTGCATTGCAAGTGTGATCACTTAAATATTTTGAGCGCCTATCTCAAGGGCTTCAATCTTCCGTCTAATTTCCATGTGAAGTAGAATATCCATTGGAAATAACACATATAATATACCAAAATAAATATCTTAAAATTATCTATCCAATGGCATTGATCTGGTAGCAATATGGGCACTCTGTGAAAAATGATGAGCTCTGTAGTCCCGCTGTCGTCACGAAAACCCCCCCAAAATGACTGATTTTAAATCAATGATATCTTCACTTCCAAAGCTCCAATTTAGGTGATATTTTTTTTGAAATCAACTATTTTGGAAAGAGGAACTTATATCTGTAAAAATGTTTTAGAAAATTTGGCATGACTATGCTACAAAAATAAATAAAAATTCATGTCGTCATCCGCAGAAAAAACTTTGAAAAATTGCAGATTTTAAAATGTCAATATCTTGACTTCCCGGACTCTATTTTAGATGATTTTTTTTTAAATTGGGTTTTTTTTTTTCTAAGAGGAACTCAAATATAAAACCCATTTCTGAAAAATTTTCACAAAAATATACATAAATTGTCCAGAATGTTGCGTTCCTCTTTTTCTTCTCCGAAAAAATCTGAAAAAAAAACAAAAACAAATTGCCCACACCTCTTGCCAAGGAAAGTGCTCTAATACCAATTGTTAAGTACCAAAGACCTGAATACAAAATACCAAAATAGTACCAAATATATCCGAATACAATCACCACGCAAGATATATGGAACAATATAGAAAACCACCACTTTATTATATCAAAACGCTTGAGGTAGGGAAACACCATACAATGGATCATATTATGGAAGAGATCTTCTCCTGTTCACTTGCCTCTTCAAGGGGGAATCCTCCTATTGAGCTACTACTCTAAATACAATACTTATCTTCATATCTCATTACATTGCTTGAACCCCTTTATATAGTGCTACCAACCACCTAAGAATATTCTACAGGAGGAACCTTCTAGAAGTATAATTTTCTAGTAAGTCCTCTTACATTTATTATATCTAACTACCATAGTGAGCCTTATTTAATACTATAGTGGACATAGTCCACCTTAAATTGAATGGCCTCCATTATTATCACTATGGGCCCTCTAGGCCCCCCACTATATCTCTAGCTACCTAACAAGAGGCCTTAGCAGATGAAACCTCCAGAGATTTTATATTATTATTTCTATCACCCCTTTTGAGAGGCCGTAAAAAATCTTGCGTCTTCAGGTGCGTGGAATTTGTTGCAAAAGATGAGATAGTAAATGTTATTTGATGTCGGAGGGTCTCTTCACAGAAAATATGGGAAGACCGGACAGTTTACCTTGGCTAGATATGTGTTCCACACGGTTTGAAGAGGAGTCACCATGCAATGAAAGGAAGTCACGACGCAGTTGCGAACCTGTGACCGCATGATCAATTAATTCGATGAGAGTGCATTCTAAATAAATCTCATTAAGGTGAAAATTTATCTTAAATGCTCACGATTTCATGAAGAGAAAAATATAGGATTCAATAGGAAGGTGGGGAAGCTCCATGCAATGGCTATTAGGAGGAAATATTCTTTTTGTTCTGAAATATTGGAAAGGAAAACCAAAACTAGAATTTAATGCAGTTGAATATGAGAGATTTGAGGATCAAACAGGGCCCGGATGTAACAAGGATGAAGGACAGATGGAATAGCTTGTACATCGTAGAGCGTGCGGATTGATTGCATTTTTTAATGCACGCCGCCAACCGGGAAATAAGACCCTCAAGTTTTCGGGCCAATAATATAGCAGATAATTATTATTTTTTAATTTATTTTAATTATAATAAAAAAATGCGTAAGTTTAACATTGCAAATCAACAAAAAAATTAAGTCCAACTTGCAACTAATAAGCGGTCAACAGAGTGACCGATTGCGATAGTCCCTTTGACAGGGACTAATAATAATAATAATATATAATATAATATAAATATATACTAATAATATATATATTAATATATATTTAATAATGTAATTTATAAATTAATATTAGGATTATATATTCATTATATAACCTGGATTATAAATGAAGACAATTTTAGGTGTTTATATTATATTATTAGTTAATATAATTAATAATAATAATAATAATATTATTATTTAATAATATGTTTTCATAATATATTATAATATTATAAGTTAATAATATAATTAATATACATATAATAATTTAGAACAAGATATTTATAGTTTGAAAAATGAAGGTAATATCCTCTTGCTAGGAGATTTTAGTTTGAACTCCAACACTATTTGGCTCTTCTCTTGCTATAGTGTGGTCCATCTCATGTACCGGTCTTCATAGTTATCAACAAGATAGTATTGTTCTTTGACTGCATTCACAAAAAAATCCCAAGTGGGATTGACCCCATATATTCCAGATTCCTCTGTGGAACTTTGCTCCCAGTAAGTTTTTCACCAATGTTTGACATGGGGGAGAGCCTTGAGGAGTGTGAAGATGATATTTTCCCTGTCGGAAAAATTGTGAACAGCGAAATCACCTTCTAATAAATTTAACCATTTTCTAGGACATCCACATCTATCTGACCTTCAAATATGAGAATATCAAAATTAACTTGTACCTTGAAGGGAGAGGTTCCTCCAAAATAACCACTTGATGAATATGCACCTGTTGCTATCGACAGGCATTGAAGAATGTGTGCAAAATTCTCCATCATTTCATCCCTCTGTCGCGCGAGAGCTTTCTCAAGCAACAAGTTAATAGAATATTCTGCTCCACTGTCTTTCTTTTCTGCCACCATCAAGGGTTTCTTGGGCATGCGAGAGTGATTTTCCTCAAGAGAGACAAACTCAAGACCCAACTGGATATACTTGGACCTCATCGAGGACATGCGCTAAAAAATGATCAAGAGCAGCATGTTTCGATACCAATGATCCG
>JZKD02S2255038.1:811080-829464 GCA_000966675.3 Picea glauca | reverse complement strand
AGCAGAGAAATTACAATTAAATACTCACAAAAATTGCTAGAAACAGAGAAATGCAACAATACTTTATTTTTATTAATGAAAGAATTGTAAAGAGACTCTAAAAATATAGAGTGCAAGACTCGCTAGAATGGTGGCAACTTTATCTATGAGAAGAGATGTGATGGCTACGTACATTTTCTAGAAGATGATTACAATGAAGATCTGAAGGCATTTTTATGATAAGCAGGAATTCCAAAACCCTAGACATCCAAAAACCTAAGCCTAGGACATGAAATGCCAAAAGTCATGTGGGCCCCGTTTGGGTAAGTTAGTACATTAACTTCCCGGGGTCATAACTTTTGCATATGATCTCCGTTTTAGGCGCGTGATAGCCCATTGGAAAGATCTTTTCGAGAACTAAGCATTACGTCGTCAAACTCTGACTCCATCTATAGTTCAACTGTGGAGAGCCAAAAAAAGATTGTTTAAAGGCCCCAAAAAACCTTGAAAGTACAACAAGATGTGCTGACATGAAAACATACAAAATAAGCCAGTTGGATTAGGTGGGAGGCCACCAGTATCCACCTGGAAGATTTGTAGGGCTTTAGACAACCCTGAAAGTGTAGAACCCATAATTACAAAGAAGTACAGAAGAACGTGTTGTACTAAAAACTGACAATAGGAGCTAGTTGGAATAGGTGGGTTGCCACCAATATCCACCTGGATCACTAGGTTTAGGAGATATCATTCAAATGTGGACCATCTTGTTATGTTATGACCCAAGGGGGGCATATATATCATTAAATGTATATGATATGACCCCAAGTGGGGGCACATATGGGCCTAAATGTACATGTAATGTGTAAACACATATGTAATAGGGTCGGAGTGGTGATAAAGGGGCCTCATGTGCAAGTGTGAATAGCTATATATAAGATATCATGTATTCATTATTGACATGTGAATTGTGAAGTATGAAAGGTATTTGGTTATTTGGAGGGGGTTCCCCTATTCTTTAAGGAGTTATTGTGCAACTTATCTATATTGGATTTTTTCTCCATGTTGACATTTTGTACATGGTGTGTACTTATGTTATTTTATGATATTTTTAGCATGTGGATCATAACATTTGATGTCAGAGCTCAAGGTCTTGGGGTTTTTCTTCTGCATCTAAGACACCTTGGAATTTTTGCTATAATTTTTTCTCTATGATGTTTCAGAAGGAACCCCTTGGAGGATATTTATTATACAAATAAAGGTACGTGGGGTCTAAATTTCAGCTCTTGAGTCCTTAAAATGTCATAACTATGGCCTGTGTAATATAGGTTTCTGGTATCATCCTAAATTTAGTCATCGCGAAAGTTTCACTATAAAATATTTTATGTGATGTTTCAGACCTTGAAACCCAGAGGATATTCATATAAATTATCAAGGTAGTTGTGATAAAAATTTCAGCTTCTAGGTCATCCTACTTTTGTAGATACACCTTATGGAAGATAGGGTATCTAACTAGTCTTATTGACTAGTCTCAAACAAGTGTTCCATGTAAAAAAACCATAACTTCTTCCTAGAGTATCAAAATTGAGTGAGACTAGTTGCATTGAACATTGGATAGTCTGTAGTATTTATGGTACAAGTTTTAGAATTGTATATCAATTATTTTTTCGGGGCACGCTATACAAGTGAGATCTCCTAGAAAGGCAAAAAATCAGTAAGGTGTGGGGAAGTTACAATAACTTCCACTTGACAAATCCAATTTTTGTTAGACCTGTGGGATTGCAGAGAAGAAATTTTAGATTACTACAGGTCAAAATTTCAAACTGAGAAGGGCCAAAATTGTAGAGATACATCATAAGTAAGGTCGGTTAGGAGGACAGACTCCAAATCAAGGTTTCAAAGGTATGTTCACTTAAAACTATCATAACTTTTGATTGGAATGTCTGATTGAGATGATTGAAAATCCATTGGAAATATAACACATAGAAGAGAATATTGGAACAAGTACTAAAACTATTTGAGATCTTTATCCTTAATATATTGAGGTTTTGATTTGAGGGTTGGGATTAGACCTCAATTAAGAATAAATGGAAATACCTAAATTTATAGGAGATGAAGATGAAGATGAAATCAATCCTATGGAATGGTTGAGGCTGGTAAAATAATATAATATGACTCCTTCGAAGGCAAGGAATTATTTTTTTGATGAATCTTGGAAGTGGTGTATGAGTGTTGATCAAAATACTAGATGGCACTACACATGGGAATAATTTAAAAAACTCTTCTCACATAAATGGATTAGGGATACAAAAATGGAGGAATTGTATATAATTCAACATGAATTAAAAGAATCAAAGGAAGTGATTAAGAATAAGGGCGAGGAGCTATCTAAGATATGATCCCTTAATGAATCACCCATTAAGGAGGTTAAGAACTTAAAGCAAGAAACAAATAGTAAATCAAAGTGGGAAAGTGATGAGTTAAGGGAAGATTTGAAAAAGAAAGATGAAGAGATATGTAGATTATGAAACCATAATAAAAAACTATTGGATGAGGTCAAGAGATTGAAAGAATAAAAGAAGAATTGTCAAAACCAAGAAGAAAGAAGGATCTTGGATGAAGAATCTACCAAAATAATGGAAGATGAAATTTGCATGAAGGTTGAGGAATCCTTAAATACTAATGAGGTAAATAAAAAATACAAGCCAGAATTGAAGAAGGATGTCAAAATTTGTTAGATGGGATCACATTGCAACTTCAAAAGGAGAAAGAAGACAAGATTCAAGAAGGTCAACATAAGATACTTGAAGAAGTTGAACTCCATCTAGAGGATGTACATGCCAAATATGATGGTATTATCTCGAAGGCTAGAGTAATCAAATACCAAGAAAAGATGGTTTAGGATTCCATTGTCGCTAAAAATAATATAGATGAAATACATGTTTAGAGTGAAGGAATACCATCAAATGTTAAACCGTATTGACACCCTCATTACCAAGAAACATTTCAAGGAAGACAAGAAGGATGATATCAACATTATGAAGAAAGAAGATGGAATACTTGCCAATATTCATGGAACAAGGCATCACCAAACTACTCTTCAACAAGCTATTATCAGAGACCAACAACGACTACAAATTGGAGAAGCTTAAAAAAAATACATGGAATCAAAGGAAATAAATTATTCAACAACTAGACACCAAGGATTAAGACCGAAAAGAATTGATTTTGGATGGATAGATCATCAACAATGGAATGAAGAAAGAAGGAACATAAGAAAATAATATTACTTGGTTTCATCACATGTGAAGCCTTTAAATGCAAAGCTTTGAGGACAAAGATTTTTTAAGGAGGGTACTATGTTATGACCCAAGGGGGGCATATATGTGGCTAAATGTATATGATATGACCCCAAGGGGGGGCATATATGGGCCTAAATGTACATGTAATGTATAAATACATATGTAATAGGGTCGTCCTAGTGATAGAGGGACCTCATGAGAAAGTGTGAATAACTATATATAAGAGATCATGCATTCATTATTGACATGTGAATTGTGAAGTATGAAAGGTATTTGGTTATTTGGAGGGGGTTCCCTTATTCTTTAAGGAGTTATTGTGTAACTTATCTACATTGGAGTTGTGCTTCACGTTGACATTATGTACATGGTGTGTACTTTTATTATTTTATGATATTTTGAGCATTTGGTTCATAACATTGTTACCTTTAGGATCATTGCATAGGAGTTCCGCAATACCAAAACCAATCTTCTTTGTTGTTTTGTTGACTATAGAAAAGATTTTGACATGGTTCCTAGGAAAAACCTTTCTAATAGGTTGGAAGAGATAAAAGTGTCTCTCGAGTTGAGAGCTGTTGCAATAAGGATGTATGAGAACGTTATTGCTAACTTTAAAAACACTGAGAGCTGGTCAAAAGAGATTATCTGCAATATTAGAGTCAAACAAGGTTGTCCCTTGTCTCCTACCCTTTTTGGAATATTCATTGACAAGTTAGAAGATTGCTTGGAAAAAACAGGTTGTGTTGGACCTACTCTCACTGGTATAGTCATCAATCTTCTTCTTTGTGCTGATGATATCGTTCTTATGGAAAGGAGTCCCCATGATATTGAAAACCAACTAAGAATCCTCAAGGATTTTTGCTCCAATATGGATATGACTATTAATATTGATAAGACTAAGGTCATGATTATTAAATTCAATAAGATCACTTATGAAACCTTCGTATATGACAACAAAAACTTGGAGGAAATGACTTCATAAAAATATCTTGGAATTGATATTCACCACAAGATCAATTGGAATTATAGCATTGAGAAAAGCATTATTAGGGGATGGAAAGCTTATTATGGGATTGAAAACAATTGTAAATTAGTTGATCTTTGGAGTTGGGATAAGAAGAAACTCCTCTTTGAGACTCTTGTTACACCTGTTATTCTTTATGGATGTGAAGTCTGGGGTTGTAGTATATTGGAGAAACATAGAGAAAATACAAAAGAATTTTATGACCTATAATCTCAAAATTAAAGGAAATACACCCTATCCCATCCTCCTCTTAGAAACAAGCCTCTCCCCTATTGAGAGCATGGCTATGACTAGATACCTAATGTATAAGAACAAGTTAAACAACATGGAAGACAAGAGGCTTCCTAAAATTGCTTCAAAATAGAGTTGTAACCACCATTGACTCAAGCGAGGATGGCATAAAGATGCCTAGTCTTGGCTAAACTATTGGGGAATCATGGAAGACACCATTTTGCAGAATAAAGATACTATTAAAAAAATTGTCGAATCAAAATTTAAGGAGAAAATGTGGTGTGATAAAGAGTTAGAGGAAAAAAGAAAATTAAGGTATTATAAGGATGTAATCAACCCTAATCTAGAAGATCAAAAGTATCTATCTGTTTTTCCAAGTGTAAAGATAAAAAAAACATTGCTAAGATAAGAACAAAATCTCACGAGCTCCATAGTGAAATTGGGTGTTGGTCAATTCCTAAAACGCTATGGGATGAAAGAGTGTGTCACTTTTGTGACACTAAGAAGGTTGAAGATGAAAAGCACTTTCTCTTAGATTATCCGGCCTATACCCATATTAGATCTCATTTTCAAAATATTTGTTACGCTACCAACCTTCCTAACCTCTTAACTCAACAAAAGTATGGTGATCATGGAAAGCTTCTCTTAGTGTTTTTCGAGCATAGAAACAAAATTCTAAAGAATCGCAAGTAATTATTTACCCTCTTAAGGTCCGATAGACCAATTCGGTCTTAGTGGGCATTAATCATCATCATCATTAATATTATATTATATTATTATAATGTTATACTTATTAATATATACTAATAATTATATAATATATTATTAGTATTAATTATAATATATAATAATTAGTATATATATCATATTATATTATTATTATTATTATTATATATAATAACTATATAGTTATTATATATTATAATAACTATAATATATAAGAAGTTATTTATATATAAATTACATTATTTATTATTATATATAAACTAATAAGTTCCTATAGACTTTACAAAGAATATAATATTTTAATAAAATTTTATAAATTTACAAAAATCTTGAATATTATTAATAATATTATAAAATTACATAAACATATTATAATATAATATAATATTATAATATTATAAGTTAATAATGACAACTTGGAAAGGATGAAGTGTATATTGCAATCTCAATTCCTACCAAACTTTAAAGTGCACATGCTCCTCGGTTAATTCTATTTAAGCTTTATTTCTCAGACATTTTGTGCAGAATTGAACTTGTGGCAATGGGCATCAATATAGGAAGCTCAAACTCGTGAGAACCATCTTTGTCAAGGTAATGCTTCTAGATTTTTATTATACTTTTTCTCAATCATTTTTAAATGTTCACACTCCCTGGACCCTCACTTTTTCATATATTTTACTTGTTATACTGTGAATCTTCATGACTCTTGTGTTATTAATCCCGTTACTTATTTATCACAACCCCGTGGAAGATCATTACATTATTTATTTATCACAACCCTGTGGAAGACCGAGGTTGTTTATTATAATTTGTTAGTAAAAACAATGTTCATCTTTCTCTTAATACCTTTGTGCAAATGATTGGAGACTCTTCTTCACTCCCCAGATCTCCAATGGTTTAGGTTCTTATATTTATAGAGACTCCTAGGGTTTGAAAAAAATAATGAATATGATATTAGGCCATGCCTTCTTCAGAATTCTCTTCGGTTGGTAGAGTCTTCATCCACATTGAACTTCATTTAATTATGATCATTATTCAAAATCTGTGGATTTGGAATTTACGTAAATTTCTATTGTATCCTTCCATGGGGATTTGGTCACATTGTAGTCCATGCCTGGTCGAGAAACCACTATTGTTTGTTGTCTTTCCTGTACATGTTTCAGTTCAAAACTTTGCACATCTCTATAATCTAGACAATGTTAAATATAATACCATTGTATCTAATATTCTCTCTATTTTGCTAAATCAGAAAGTTGTCTAACAAACTGGAGGTACATTTGATTTTTCTTTTTTCCTTAAATTTAGCAAATAAAATCCAACATGACTCTAGTTTAGCAAATAAAATCCAACACGACGTAGAATGATACATTTTCTTATTATCTTTTATTAAAATGTGTTCATTTATTTAAAATAATAATAATTTTATGGATATTATAAATTTGAAAGAAAATTTTAATTTTTTATGAAGTTTTATTTAAATTTAATAACTTTTTATGTTACCATTCTTTAAATGTTTAAGATTATAAATATCTGGAATGATAACATTTTATTTTTCCATTTTTTGGGGTAGGTTTACTAAATGTACACTTGTCAATTGAAGTACAATTTTTTTTTTAACTTTTCATCCTTGAAGGGTTGGATGATTATATGCCTTTCCAAATGAAATTAAGACCAACCCTTCAAATTTGATCAGTGAAGGGAAGGCTCGCGCTCAATTTCACTTGGATATATTCAATGGACTGAGATATTTTAGGACAAATAGGTAGTGGACATTTAATGAAGGGAGGCCAAAATGATGAACCAGAGGAACAAGCCCGTGAGTCCTTGAGTCGACCAACATGACACACAAGTAATCTTTAAAATGTTCAATGTCCATGAGGTGAATCTATGATCTAGATAATGTTTTAGGTAATTTTTTTAAAATTTGGGTTGCTCGGACTTGGACTCAGTTAAATTGACCAAGTTGATACCAAACTGAGTTAATTTGAACTTTTGCTTGGTTTGGGAACTATTTTGCTATCCAACCAGTCCAAGTTAGATGAGTTCCTACCTACTTAGCTAAGTTGGTATGAGACCCCACCATAGCACATTCTTTAGGAAAAAGTCATTTTTTAAAAATAATACCTAAATCCTAATTCATAGCACCCTAAACCCTTAAAAACTTATAAAGATATGTACACCCCCTTTTATTTCATATCAGCCTAAACCCTAAAAAAATTATAAAGAGATGTGCACCCCCTTTTATTTTCCTCACACCTCTTTCATCCCGCATTTGGAGTAACCTTGGAGAATTCTGATTTAGAGTGAACTTAGGGTGTAATATATGTGAGAATGTTATATTTATTTATTTATTTTTGTAAGTAAGAAGATTATATTAAAATATTAACACAATGTACATAGTTTCAATTATATTTGAGATACTCATGGTTTTAAGATGTCCATCAAAAGGATTCAAAAGTGAAGATAATCATTGGCTTTCCTAAAGGGAAACTAGACCAACATCTAAAATGAAACTATATCTTATTAATACTAAGAGAATAACAAGTAAATCTGAGTGTGAGGGAAAAATCCATCTATGACAAGATAACATATATAACAAGGAGAGACTTGGATAACAACACAGAGAGACAGACTAGAAAGAGAAAAGTGGATCTCATTCATTGAGATGAAAAACCTAGGCATCAGACTTAGAGGTCCCCACTGAATCCCCTATGCCTGGATGAGGAGAAAGAGGCCTGACTAATGAGCTACCATCATGCGCCAATTGTAGGGAGCCACCATTTCTCTTAACCAACCAGGAGACCAAGGTGAGCATATGCTTGTTCTAACACTCAAGAGATTCCAATAATTTTCCAAACTGCCTATAGTCATATTCTTTCTGAAGCATAGCTTGGGATACCATTGTCTTAGTATTCCAATAGAGCTCAATTGTTCTATGAAACTTCATATCTCAATTCCTAGTGCAACCTAGATCAAGAACACTCTCTCCCACCTATTGATCCACATCCTCATTTTCCTAATAGGATTTGATGATCTTTACTTCCTCTTTTGCTGCATGAGAGACATAGTGTCAATAATGTTCTGTTGCTTCCTTAGCAGTGAGGGATTCCTGTTTTTTTGCAGATGGAGGTCTATTTAACATGGGTAGCATGAGCGGCCATTGAAAAACTGGAGCTGATCATCTTCTAGATGAAAATGTTTTTTAGATTGAAACAGTGCGCTGAAATAGAAATGAGAACCCAAGACATATTTACCTTCTTGTATTTCCTCACGATGATGGAGACTGCCAAGAAATGCATTCGAGTTTCACTCATTTCCATAAAAAAAAACTTTATCATGATTAGAGCTATAGAAATCCCATTCATACCTTCCCTCATCCATCGTCGCCTTCTATGGGTTTGGCTTGTGCAGATCATGATCCCCCGTGTGTGGAGAGAAGCTTGATATGATGACAATAGGTGGATACTTGTCTGAATGCATGAACATAAAGACAGAGTGAGAACCCATGGCACCATAATAGTTGTATCCACCTTTACCACTTGTCACCCTATCTAGGGAGTTGAAGTCCAAAAGGGGTAGAGTTTGGAAATATTTGATAGATCCTCCCAGCTTGAATCCAACATAATCTTGGGATTGGAGACCCCTTCATTGGCAAGATAATCCACCGCTTTATTGGATTCACTTTTGATGTGGGAGGGGATGAGGGCAGAGATGTTATGGATGGAATATTGAAGGATTTTGAGACCAATATCTAACCACCAGTTACTAGAGACTTTACTTGGAGTACTAGACCCATTTTGAATTCTGGTGAGCATATGGATTATGAGATGGGAGTCTCCTTCGGCAATGAGCTTAGAATAATGATGAGAGTGGGATATTTGCAGCCCCTAGATAAGAGCCCATAGCTCAGTTGCATTGTTCATATTGATGTCGATGTATCCCACAAAGAGCTTGAGGATATTGCCTTCTGCATCTTTGAAAACACCTCCATAGCTTCTTGGGTCAGGGTTTCCTTTCAAGGATCCATCAAAGTTGATTTTAACAAATCCCAAGGGAGGGCCGGGGGGGGGGTAGGAAATGGGAGAAGAAACTAGGGGAGGGAAATGGGGGAGGGAATGAATGGACATGGAAGGTAAGCGGATCTAGCTGGAAATAATGAGTTTTTCTCTATCATTTCATTTAAGAGCTTTTGCATCCCAGTGGGAAGAGTGAATTGTTTTGAGGATGCTCTTCTTGATCTTCTTCCAGATGGATGTGATCTATAGGATATTTCCTTTGAAAATATACATGTTCCTTTATTTCCATGTTTCCCAAAGAAAAAATCTAGGAAAAAGCTTCCAAATATGATTAAGGATAGGGTTTTGAAAGTCTTGAGTTCACTAAGAGGAGATAGTGAGATGGACCGAATCTACACATCGATCAGATTGTTGGAAGGAGATGCCCCCTAATACAAAAGGGAGTTGTAGAAGGGAAAATAATTAAGGAGGTGTTCAATGGATTCATCTTCTTGATGGAACATAACGCAAAAACTAAGACCCTCAAACTGTTGATGGAGGAGACGATCCTAAGTTAGGATTTCCCCGTGGGCGGTTAACCATAGAAAGGTTGCAACTTTGGGCCACATATTCACTTTCTATATTTTGGTCCAAATATCATCTAATGGGGATATGGTGTTCTTGGAAGCAAAATAGTAAGCTTCCTTAATATTGAAACATCCATCAATTCGGTATCCCCATCTTAGTTTGGTCGTCGAAATTGAGAATTTAATTTTTTGGTTGAAAAGCTCAAATTGTAAAGAGGTAAAATTAGAGTGGTCTTGAAGGGTGATATGGTCTAAGTTGATGGACCAAGACCTCCATTTAGTGGAGATGGAATCTAAAGGCCAATATTGATAGATATTGCTACCTTGTTCTGCCTAAAGAATGCCCTTGAGGGTCAGAAAGTTGGGATTGATCTGGAGCCAAGGAAGTTACTACCAAGAGTCTTCCTAGAAGAGCATTGACCACCCATTTCATATTTCCAAGAAGCTATGAGTTTAATTAAAGATTTGTGTTTCCAAGAAACACTCCAGATTAGAGATACATACCAGTCCCCTATCATTCTGATGAAGTCCGAAGGGTTTATGTTGCTAGCATACTTGCTTCTCTAGAGCTCACACCAAATCTCTCCTTTTTATTGAATCCAACACCATAAGGTTTGAGCCCCTAGGACATTATTGAGGATTTCAAGGTCGCTCAATCCCATCCCCCCTTTTAGGTTGGGAAGACAACGAGTGTTTCAAGCCATCGATGCCCATTTCCTAACAAAGTTAGTGCCCTGCCACATAAAATTGCATTGGAGAGACTTGAAAACCTTAAGGATGTGTTTAGGGGTGGTAAGAACAGAGAAAAGATAAAGTAAAATGGCTTGAAGGAATTATTTGAAAATAATAATACGACCACTAATGTTTAAGGATCAGAAGGTCCAAATAGAGAGATTTTTTCCAAGCCGGGAGAGGAGATCTTCCTAGTAGAAGTTGTAGAACGCAAATTCAAGGAGAGGGGCATTGAGACATTTGGACAGAAGGGAGATCCTAGAGAAATCAAGGATATGAGACACATGAAATAGTATGAGGCATATTGAAGAAGAAAATTCAAGATTTTAGATGATTGATGGAGGTGCCATAGGCTTCCATGAATTCATCCAAAAACTTTTTGAAGGCTCTAACTTCTTGAGCATAAGGAACTCCCATCAACATGGTATCATATAAAAATTGATTATGAGAAAGGGGGAGTTAGAGTTATGAGGAGAGAGGCCCTAGAGTTGATGTGAATGGACAATAGCTTTAAGACTTCAACCCAGACCTTCTGCCATAAAAAAAAAATATGAAGTGAGAAAGGGGATCACCTTGGTGGATGCCTCTAGAAGGACAAAGAGGGGGTGAGGGGGAACCATTAATCAACAGATTAAGAAAGGTCAAGGAGATTAGCACCAATATCTAGTTGACCTAGGAGGGATGAAAAGAAAAGGCTAGAAGAACAACTTTGATGTATTTCCAACTGAGCTTATCAAAATCTTTGGACATGTTGACTTTGATCGACATTCCCAAAAATTTGGTGGATTTTAGGAAATGGACCACATCATGAACAAGAATGATGATATTGAGGATATGAAAACCTTCCACATAGCCAAACTGATCAGGGGTGACCAACAAAATCATGAGAGGTTTGAGATGGGAAGTAATGAAATTAGCTATTATTTTTTAGATGAAATTACATAAGGCTATAGGTATAAATTGAATAAGGCTGTTGCTTTCTCCTCCTTAGGGATCAGGGTTAGAAAAGTGGCATTGAGAGTAGAGAGGAAACCTGTGATTCATTAATATTCAACAACAAGGGTCCATATATCTTTCCTAACAATTGGCCAATAATCATGGAAGATATATGAGGTGAATCCATCAGGACCTTATGAATTTTCTTGAACCATATTCATGATTGTTGCTTCAACTTCCAACATGGAAATGGGGCATAAGAGGCAATAATTTGGTTTTCAATGATCAACATGGGAATGTCACCAGTGATAGATTGAATGGTAGCAAATTGGTTCAATTGAGGCTCAGTTAGTGGATTTTGGAAGAAGGAGACTAACTCATTCTCAACGTCTTGATGATAGGTGAGTTTGTTACCTTGATCCAAATTTAATTGGGTGATTTGGTTGGCATGACGACACTATATCATCGATCAATGAAATAATTTATTATTACGCTCACATTTATTGAGCCATTGAACCTGATATTTCTGTCATCATAATATTTCCTCCTCACATCTATGTTCCTAAATTTGGGAAGAGAGATACTTCTCTTATTGGGAAAGGGCCTCCTACCATATAGAGGATATTATTCATTGTTGGAGATCAACCATATGAGATTCTAGTTGTTTCTAGGCTTGAAATATGTTGCCAAGGTCACTTTTGTTCCATTATTTAAGATGTTTCTTGAGGTTCTTTAGTATCTGTTGAAAGAGGAACATTATGCAACCTTTTGAAACAACAACTTTATCCCACCATCTATGGATGTTTTGCCAAAAATATGGGTTGGAGAGCCAATTTTTTTTTTTTTTTAATTTGAAAGGTTTATTGAGATGTGCGCTTTGAACAACAATGTTTAGAAAGATGGGCTAGTGATCAAAACCTGCAGCAGGTAGGATATTGGATTCTAATTGAATCTCTGAGAGCATGAGTGACTTGAAGATGAGAAATATGTCAAGGTGGAAAGAATTTTTTTGAGTTCCTCATATTCGGTTATTCCATGTGTGCAGATCATTGATGGTTTCAATGTCAATCAACCTTTGGTCTTGAATGAAGGTATTAAAGGCTATGTTTTCAGGATCTAATCTGTGAATCCCTCCTTTATTTTCCAAAACAAAGAAGACAAAGTTGAAATCCCCGCCAAAGATCCAAAATTAGCTTTCAATGAGGCCAATAATGTTTTGCAGAGTTTGCAAGCAGATATATTTTTCTTGTAGTTGTTACAATCCATAGACATTGGTAATAAAGGATGTGGCTTTCAAGATGATTGGTATGAATTGAGCGGTTAGAATTATTGTAGTAGAATTTTTTTTTTCCAAGAGGACTATTTCCATATTCCAAAGGATTGCAAGCTCCCTCGTGGACCCATTGGAGTCTAGGGAAACAGAGTGTCCAATATTCCATATTTTTGGAAGAATAATAGCCAATGTCGAACTAGAGCATTTGGTTTCTTGTAATAGAAAAACATCAGGGGATTTAGTACATACCTTATTACGTAATATCCTTTGATTTATCTTACCATTTATGCCTCGAATATTCCAAGAAATGATCTTCATTGAAAACTTGGGGAAGGATAGGGTTGTTGGGAGTCTTTGATCAGTAAATTTTGGCTCAAGTTGACCAGGATTTCCTCAATTTTCTATAGAAGTTGCAGATTAGATTTGTGTCCTCTATGTTTATCATCTCGAGGGTTCTTCTTGGGAAATTTCGGTTTGTTGGTATACACTCCAAGCGTAAGGATGGATTAGGCCTAGTGGGTTCTTTCTTACTTCTACAAAGAGATCGATGTACAAATTGAATGTGTTCTGGAGGGATCGACTCCATGTCCTTGTGGCATGCATAAAAAATACCTTGGATATCTATGCCCTCCCAATCCATATCATCTAGATCCAAGTCATTACAATCTGGCCCATCAAGATCCATGGTCACATCTTTCAAGAGTAGAAGTGTTATAGGGATATCATAGATTTTTGGTCATTTGGGCTCATCAAGGTTAGGAGGAGGCATGAAGGAGGATCATAAGGTTTGTGAGATCTGGGGTTTCCATGAGGGGAATCATGAATATGACCAAAATGAAGACATTTGGGGGTAGATCCAAGGATTTCATAACTATTTTTGGTGGAGGGAGACTTGGAAGGGCCAAAGGGAGTGGGATTTCTCCTTCGTCAACGTCTGCCAACAATCCTAGTAAAACCCTCCTTATCTTTCTCAACTTCAAGTTTAGAGGGATTGGGAGGATTACGAAAGAGACAATCTCTGAAGAGATGAACATGTTTTTGACATTGTCGACAACAAAAGGGAATGAATTCATAATACAAGGTTTGAATCCAGTTTGAGTCTTGATAGCTGAGATAGATCGTCTCAAGGATGAGAATAGATATGTTCATTTAGATGAAAATCTAGGCATAGGCTATATATCGACCCTATTTATTTTCTTATGTAGATTTAATAAAAGTTCCCAATGCATTACCGATGCCCACCAAGATCTTATCATCCCAATATTCATGCGAAAATGAATATAGGTGAACCTTGACTGATGCATAGGTGAAATCTTCCTTGTTGGGATTACATTTATTTTTCCAGTAATGGAAGTGAAGATTGGTTGAGCGAAAAAAATAGGGCCCGTTTAAAAAAACCCTCTCTCGGTCCTCATGATGGTAAATGATGGTTGTAAAAAAATGTTTAGAGTCGAGCTTGAGATCAAATAGGTATCTGGGCTTCCAACAAGAATTGATCCAAGAAACTAAGTCTCTTTTGAAAGGCCAAATCCCAAGGATTTTTCCAATAACCATGTGGTCCTTCATAAACTAGACATAGCTCCCTCTTCACTCTAAATGAATTTCATACTTGGGAATATTAGTCACCTTTGGAATGCACTAACCCAACTTCCATTTCAATAGTCCATCATTGGGATGAGGCAAGTCCTCCATGTAGGCATCTTGAGAGGGGAGTGCACCAATGACACCATTAGGTTGAGAGGGATATGAGAGGAGTCTCCTTAATATGTAGAGTAAATGGAATGGACATCGCCAATGAGGATTGATTTCTAGGAAGGAGGGCCTACTCCCCCTCCCACAGGTTCTATCGAAGAACAACATATCGAAACTAGAGGATTCAAAAATTGCAGAAAACCCTAGTTTTAGAATAACAAAATTTGTATATTACATTTATTATCATAATGTAAGAAATAAATATCATTTCATAATAGTCACAAATCAAATATCATATAATAATAGTCATATGATGATTATTATGTAATATATCATTAAAATAAAATAATGATAAGTCATTCCCTTTGCCAAGGGCATGACATATCACTCCTACGTGTATTTGTATGCAAGTTCATTGTATCTCAAGACATATCATGAATAATAAATAATAATTGTTTATCTCATGAGGAATATATGGTTTTGATCGTGTTATAATGGATGTTCAAGTGAAGTGACCAAGACATTTTCTCCAAGTGGTATCAGAGTGGCATTTCCATTGGCATGTAGTCAAGTACATTTTTTTTTCGGTTGTGCCACTGATTTGTGATCAAGTTTATTTTTCTAGTGGAATTAAAAAAAAGGAGACAAGAAGAAGAAGAAGAAGAAGTTTGGTTGTTTTTTTGATCTGTGATCAAGTTTATTTTACCAATGACATTTTTAAAAATAAATAAAAAGAGGAAGACGAAAAAAATTATCCAAATAATTTACAGGTTGGTGGCCCAAAATATTTTATACTTAAAAAGGAATAAATTTGTCCAAGTATAAAAAATAAATAAAAAGATGAAGAAGAAAACAAATCCACAAATAATTTCTAAGTTGGTGGCCCGAAATATTTGATAGTTAAAAATGAATAAAGTTATCCAATTATCTTTAAATTGAACGTAGAGAAGAATAAGTCAAACAAGATTCTATACTTGGCAATAAGTGAAGTTAATTTCAATGTACACGGTAAGAAAACATAATTAAAAAAGGGAAGTTTCCAAGTATCTTTAAAAGTGCACACCAATAAGTTTCAAGGAAAATATTCCATAGTTTGCCTTAGTTAAGTTAATTGCCACTTACAAAGAAAAGGTAATTTAAGAAAAAAAGTTCCAAGTGTTTTAAAGTACACTTAAAGAAGTATCAAGTCCAACAAAAGATTCCATGGTGGATGAATTTTGCATGGGGGAATGAAAAAGAAATATAAATATTTTTTTAGGTTGAGGAATTTTTGCATGGAAGAATAAAATGAAAGACAATATAAATATGTCTTACATGGAGGATAAGAAAAGTTTGAGATGTTGTGAGAAGTCACAAGGTTAATACAAGTATATAAGAAGACACTTAAAATCGAAAAAGGTGAAAATATTGGTAACTTGCCAAATTATTTGTATGTGGAAGAAATATATACAAAAAATCAAACTATTTTTAAGTTAAACCATATATAAAAGGTAACAACTTAAGTGCCAAAATATCTTATTATCTAGGAGAGAAGAAAATTGAACAAATAGTAGGTGGATTGATGATTATAAAATTATGAAGGGATTGTAAAACGATACAAGTCAAGGAAGGATATTATTTGAAGTGGTAAGTTCATCAAGTTGAAATGGAAACGAAGGTTCAATTCACTTCTTGGTATGTTTTGGAACCAAGCAATATTTTCATAGGTATGTTAGGGAGGATCCATAATGAGACCAAATCATTACTGTCATTGACTTCTCTATATATTGGAATTATATTGATACTAAATTGAAAAATAGATTACAACTTGCAGAAGAGGAAGTTGAAAGAACTTCTACATAAGAGTACGATGATGAAATTAATATTTTAGAATTGAACGTCAATGAATACTCCCCAAAATGCAATTTTTGTGTCTTACAATCTGAGGAAGTTGATGTAGTAATGGGGAAATATTGGTTGAAATCTATTGTTACTTTAACCATGATAAAAAGTACATAGCATTCAAGCACTTTATCAATAAAATAATGTTGAAATACATTAATTTATGACACCTTGCTCTCTCATTGAATTCATATCAGAACTAACAACAAAATCATGGAGAATTAATGGAAAAGTTAAAAAATTTGAATAAAATTCTTATTAGCAAAGATGAATAAATTATACAAAACCAAAGGAAATTCGAGTTCCAAGATATAGAAATTTGCAAATTTCAACAACATTTAAAAGATCTACAACAATAAAATAACAATATAAAAAGCACTCACAAAAGAGATGTTGAAAATATCAGTAAAAAACTATCAACCAAAAAAAATGAAATTTCTCATATGAGAAATCATAATAAAACTCTACTTGCATACATGAAGAAGGCGCAACAAAAAACCCAACCATGGACATGTTGGAAGATTGGTTTTTGTGATCGATGTCAACCCTAGTCATTGGTTTTGGACCCCAAGATTTGATGAAGGTATTTGGACATGAAGGACAATGCACATGCAGATAAAACACCCATGGATGGATAATATACATCATGTTGTTTCCAGTGGTAGGTGACATGACACATGGATCCTCATGGTTGAGGAGAAATGAATTTTTGAATATGACAAAGTGAATTGAAGAAGGAAGTACAGGTCGGCCCTGAAGATAATTAAAGAAAATAATTACAAAATAAGAAAGTGTCAGGTCGGCCCTAATGTTAAAAGGAAGTGACATAAAGGGTATACATACATCTCATTAAACATTCTTTTTCAACACACACAAGTTTGTTAATGAACAAGGAGATATAAGTCGAATTTAAGAGGAAATTTGAAGTAAAGAAGGCCAGATTTCAAGGGAGGATGAAATCTTTTGGTGATGTGTTCTAAGGTATGTTATTTATATGTCATCTTACCATTTCCACTATAACGTTTTTTGTAGAACGATTTAGATGGTGAAATTTTATGTTATTGAGAAGACATATCTAGGTACCTATGATAAAAAAATCAGCTATTTATTCGCTATAATTTTGGAGATACACTCTCTGGAAGTTAGGGTTTTTGACTAGTCCTAAAGCTAGTCATAAACATGTGTTCCGGGTAAAATAGTCATAAATTATTCATAGAGAATCCAGATGAAGTAAGACCAATTTCATTGGAAAGAGTACAAGTTGTAGTTTTCAGTGTGGGAATTTCAGAATCCGATGTTCAATATTGAGCACGCGACATTCTTTACAAGTTCATGCTCCTGAATAAACCAGAATTGGATAATGTCTATCATTTTCTCTATAACTCCTTTTTTTTGGAGGATTCATAGAGTGAAACTTGGAGGAGTTTCAGAGAATACATTGAGTAATATTATCTATAGTATTAGAGTATTCCAAGAAGTGAAGAATTGCAGAAGTTGAAAAATTCTCTGGAAGCATTATCAGGTTCTATGTGATGGTTGGTTGATGGTGATAATTTAATGTAAGGTTTTATTATCTCTCATATATTCTTGGGTGGAAGGAACGGGAAAGGATGGAGAGGTCAACCCTCTCTTGATATTGGAGGATTGTATCTTCCTTTTGGAGGTTTATCCCTCTCTTTATATTTGGAAGTTGTAGCTATCTTTGGAAGTCATTACTTCCCTTGAACAATAACTATTGATTATTTCTCATATATCGTGCATGGTGTATTTTGGTGTATTGGTGTAACTCTTATACTATTGTTCATTGATCATTGGATATAATTGAATGGTTTAAGTATAAGTTGATTTTTTTTTAAATTGTACTTGATACTAATTCACCCCCCTCTCTGTTGGAAATACTAATACAACTGAGAGGGGGGGGGGGGTGAATCAGTTGTTTATAAGCTTAAACAATTTTACACCTTCTTAACAATTATTAATAATTGTTCATGTGTTATCAAGCAGCATACAGTATATGGACAGTAAGAGTAAA
>JZKD02S2255038.1:754413-801961 GCA_000966675.3 Picea glauca | reverse complement strand
ATTTTAAAAATTTCAGCTTGGTAGCCTTCAATGTCCTTAGCTTTCCCATTTGAAAGCCACTTAACCCTGAACTCTATGTCATCTAAAGAAAAAACTTCTTCCTTTGTAGGGACAATAGGAATGTTGTCCATGACATTAGGGAACTCGTAAAGACTTTTAAGGTAGGAATTATAATCCCTTAAGGGAATCCTATTATTTTCTTTAGTATTGTGGTTTAGAATTTGTCTCTAGAACTTCTTAGGATCCAACTTATATAGTTGTGAAAGTTGCTCTTGCCTTTTATTAATATACTACCTTTTTTTCCTTTTAATTAGGTATTTTTGTATGTATTGATCTTATCAAGTTTTAATGACTCATTAGAAGCATCCCTAATGAATTTCCTAGCAATTTTACATTCTTTATCATACCAAGGGTTGGTCGTTCTATTATTATTTTTATAGGACACCTCGAAAGAGAACTTGTTAATAGAAGTGGAAAGAGTAGTTGTAAAATTAGGATAGAGTTCTTCAATGTTGTCCTTATAAGTTAGGAGATTTAATTTACTATTTAAATCCTTTAAGAAAAAGGTCAGCTTTACTTTTGTCAAAGCACAAATTCCTTTGATTATCATAATTCTCTTCAATGGCGCTTCTGTGCATGGAAAAGTTTAGAGTTGGGGTTAAAGGTTTATGATCAGAGTCGGGATCATGGTCATTTAAAAGGTCAAAATTTTCTATTTGGTTGGAAATGAGGATATCACATATCACATAATCTACGACACTACTACCTAGCCCGTGAATACAAGTCATTTGGTTGGAGTTTGGCCACTTCATTACTCCATTTCAAATTATTAGGTCTTGAGAGTTGTAGAGATTGACAGAGTATGTGCAATGTTTACACAAGTGAGACGTTCATAACGATGTGGACCAAATATCATAGCGCTCATGGGTAATAACTCAATAATAATTGTGAAAAAAAAAATCATTAAAATCAATCAAATAATAACAAGCCTCAAGAATGTGAGGGGGCCTGGGTTATGTAAACAACATTGTTCATAGAAATTTTAATAGCTTTTTATTAGGGTGTTGGTTGCATTGAAATAATGAGCAAACAAGGAAAAATGGTAGAAGTGGAGGAATGTGATCTTCAATTAAAATGTTTTCAATTAGAAAGGTTTTTTTTACTCATTTTGGTTATTACATAATGTTGGGATATAGATTTGATGTAATAATAATTACAATAATATAACCTCCACACAACGATCTGAGTGCTAAATTCTGAAGAGGTGTGCATACCCTACCCCCTTCTAGATTTGAACTTGTGACCTTCTAGAAGGAAACACTTATTCTTAAAAATTATTTAGGTAAACAATTATGTTCTTGGTATCTTTATATTATGAAGGATAAAGTATCCTATCAATGTTTAGTAAGACCAACTTGCTATATTAAACATGTGTTAAATCTCTTTAATTATTAAGAAAAAACCATTTCTTAAGAGTCAAACACCTTCTTCTTTCACACATTGTGATAGTTACAAGTCTTTATACTTCTTGTTTTTTACCCCAATAAACTAAGAAAATAACAATATACCCCACTTTAACTACTCATAAAAAAACTTTTCATATATCATACCTTCTAAATAACACTATTTAAGTAAATACATGACTTAGAAAGGTAGTGATTTTGTTAGACATTAAATAGTG
The DNA here is from genome assembly GCA_000966675.3 of Picea glauca. NCBI lineage: Eukaryota > Viridiplantae > Streptophyta > Pinopsida > Pinales > Pinaceae > Picea > Picea glauca. The sequence continues at coordinate 800,280 of JZKD02S2255038.1, read as the reverse complement.
ATGTGTATCAGAATAGTAGAACTCGTTAAAAATGACGGGCTCACCATTTGATAAGATACGAAAAGGAAAATGAATAAACATCAAAAGGTGGTTACAACTTACACTTCTCTCTATTTATGTGATATTTAAGATATCTTACTCACAAATATAACGCACGTAATATCTCATTATGATGATGATGATGATGATGATGATGATGATGATGATTAACGTCCACTAAGAATGAATTGGTCTATCAGACTTTAAGAAGGTAAGTGATTATTTGCGATTTTTGTTGGGATATAGATTTGATGTAATAATAATTACAATAATCTAACCTCCATGCAACGATCTGAGTGCTAAATTCTGAAGAGGTGTGCATACCCTACCCCCCTCTAGATTTGAACTTGTGACCTTCTAGAAGAAACACATGTTTTTAAAAATTATTTAAGTAAACAATTATGTTCTTGGTATCTTTATATTATGAAGGATAAAGTATCCTATCAATATTTAGTGAGACCAACTTGCTATATTAAACATGTGTTAAATATCTTTAATTATTAAGAAAAAACCATTTCCCAAGGGTCAAACACCTTCTTCTTTCAGACATTGTGATAGTTACAACTCTTTATACTTATTGTTTTTTACAAATCTCCAAATTTAAACCGTTGACCTTACATTAAAGATCCATTTTCCACTCACCTTGGGAAAGTCATTGACTTTATTCTAAGTTATTTGATAAATTTTAATTTAATAAAAACATGTATTTAAAATTTAAAATTGAGGGTCTCCCACCAAGTTGTTGTAGTGTGAGCATTTCCAAATTTAAACTTTTGACCTTACATTATAAGGGAAATATATTGAATTTGATATAAATTATTTGATAAATTTTATTTTAATAAGAATATGTATTTAAAATTTAAAATTAAGGGTATTATCATTACATGCCACTTCCACTAAGTTGTTGTTTTAGATTGAGGTTTTAATATTCCAATTTGAGATTTCTATCATGATAAACCTTTTTCAAAAACTCATGTAGCAATGCCTTATTCCCAATGGACTCACCAATTCCATGCTTAAACACAAGCTAAACAAGTAAAACTTACACCCATAAGTGCACCTCATTCTTTTAGATTGAGGTTTTAATATTCCAATTTGAGATTTCTATCATGATAAACCTTTTTCAAAAACTCATGTAGCAATGCCTTATCCCCAATGGACTCACCAATTCCATGCTTAAACACAAGCTAAACAAGTAAAACTTACACCCATAAGTGCACCTCATTCCAAAGGGCCCATACTTTACAAATATGTTCCCACAATGATATCATTGTTGCTTAATTATTCTTTAAAGGGCCCATACTTCACAAATATGTTTCCACAATGATATCATTGTTGCTTACTTATTCCTCCTTGGTATCTCAAAGATGTACCTCACATGCCTCTCTTTTGAAACCATCCAATTTTGACCTGAGTAAGATGAAAGCTCCTTTTGACTTCAAAGATTCTCATATAAAGTTTATATAACAATGAGTTGAGAGAGACAAATCTGTATTGGTTACAGTGAATTCTCATTAATATACTGCTAAAAGAGAGAGTTGTCATTAATATATTGTGAAAGCACAGAGTCTAAACAATGTCTTTCATTGGACATAAAACTTTTACTATGGTAAAACTCTACTCATTCCTTCCTAAGATTAGGATTATAATTTTAACTATTCTAGTGCAACTTCATGGTGATTAATCTAGGATTATAATTTTAGCTAAATTTAGTATAAAAAATTATTCTAGTGAACTTCATGGTGATTAATAAAGTATCAGCTGAAAAGTCTTTTCTTTTTAGAAAGATGACAGTGACGTGGCATGCATCTTTCATCGTTTTGGTGTTATTGATAATTGTGTATCCCACTGGCGAGCACTATCTATTAAAAGCGATCTATGCCTGGTTCATGACCTCCGGATTTTGAGTTTCTTTGGAATTTACTCCACAGTTTAGCAGTTGACATGGGAATTTGACAAATTTGGCCTCTCATTCATTAAAATATATAGTTGTACTCTGGGATTCGAGCTTAGCATTGACTGTCTAATCTAATCAGCCAGCAGTGTAGAATCGAATTTTTTTTATTTGTTAACTGGAGACTTAACCAATGTGTTAAGCGATGATCTTCAAAGATTGATTATGTAGAACTTGAGATTTTCAATTTCTTAAGTAACGTATTTTATTTAGTAGATGGGTTGCAGGCGATGATCTCAAAGACTCAGCGTAATCAAATTCTTAGATTGGTGGCAGGCGATAATCTCAAAGACTTGGTGTAATAAAATTTTCAGAAAAAATCGTTTTTTTAATTTGAAATTTAGGAAGAATTATTTTGGATTGATGGAATTGTATAAGTTCGATATTAATATTATACAATCTGGTTGCAATAGGGTGTTGAATCTATTTTTTATTGAAAATAATAATTTTATCAATTTTAAAATTACAATTTTGTAGAAGATTGCCTTGTTGAATTCTTGGCAAATCCGAAAAGTTGTAATATGGCGGGGTTCTCTTCTTTCAACTTGTCCAACATGTCCTTGTAGCACCATAAGGTTAACTTAAAATGTTTAGCCTTCTACTATATATGATTAGATGTTCATGCACACACATCCAATAATGTATATACTTGTATATCAATTGGATGATGTTTATTGCTTACTCTCAACACACATGCTACTGTCAAGAAACTATCTCACCTTTCTTTTGCCCATGGATGGATGAGTTCACATGAGGAAACCTTTAACCACTACATAGATTAACATTAAAGGTTTTTTTGTTCATAAAAAATTGTAGGAATAATAATGAAAACCCATCTATATGTAAGTAAGCATGAAAGTTAATATTGACAAGACAAAAGTGATACTATTCTAGTTACTTACAAATCATATTTGGGTTGGTTAGCTTAAAATATCATATGATAGTGTTGGACACCTTTGTAAGTAAGTAGACATGAAAGTTAATATTGACAAGACAAAAGTGATAATATTCTAGTTACAAATAAATGCCATTACTTACAAATCATATTTGGGTTGGTTCGCTTAAAATATCACATGATAGTGTTGGACACCTTTGTAAGTAAGTAGGCATGAAAGTTAATATTGACAAGACAAAAGTGATAATATTCTAGTTACAAATAAATGCCATTACTTACAAATCATATCTAGGTTGGTTAGCTTAAAATATCACATGATAGCGTTGGACACCTTTGTAAGTAAGTAGGCATGAAAGTTAATATTGACAAGACAAAAGTGATAATATTCTAGTTACAAATAAATGTCATTACTTACAAATCATATCTAGGTTGGTTAGCTTACGTTGGACACATTTGTAAGTAAATAGGCATGAAAGTTAATATTGACAAGACCAAAGTGATAATATTCTAGTTACAAATAAATGTCATTACTTACAAATCATATCTAGGTTGGTTAGCTTAAAATATCACATGATAGCGTTGTACACCTTTGTAAGTAAGTAGGCATGAAAGTTAATACTGACAAGACAAAAGTGATAATATTCTAGTTACAAATAAATTCCATTACTTACAAATCATATCTAGGTTGGTCTAGAGCTACATGGCTTACTTCTAGAATACAATGAGAGGTTCTGATGAAAGCAATGCATATGGAAAAATATTTAGGGGGATGGAAGTAATTTTCATCTACAAAGCATATGTAAAACAACAAAGCAAAATTGGAAGATTATCAACTTTCTAATCGCTAGTCAATGAGGACTTAATACTTCCAAGGCTGGGTGGGGACCACTGAAAGAGTACATAAACATGTATCAATATTTTTTCAATGGATAAAAACCAATACCTTGTATGAGATTGTTATTCTCATAGAGACAAGATCCTACCCACTAAAAGTATAAGCATAATGAAGGTTCATTCTATCCCCACAAAAAATTCCAAAAATGAAAGAGGGAAGGCTCTTGCTTATGTTTGCTAGGATATATTGACAAAAAGAACATGACATGGGACTTGTAGTGTAGAAAATTACTAGATCACTAGGACATTGTAAAAGAAGATTTTCTAAGTCACATAATAGAGCTAAGAAAACACTTACAAAGAAGGAATATATATATATATATATATATATATATATAAAGCAATTAAAACATAGATTTGAAATATAAATGCAACAATACCTAACAATTAGCATGGAATGAAAAGATATACACACTTTGGCTCAAATAAAAATATTTTTTCATATATTAAAGTAAACAACAAAAATATTGCAAAAACATGAAAAAAAATAAAAAAACATAAACATGTTAAATATATAAATTATAAAAGGTTGAGATAGAAAAAATTTCTACATTAGATGTATAGAAGTTACAACCACATCAAAAATTCTAAAATATGCCTATTCAACAAGAAAAGGGGTAATTGTAACACACCCAACCCCTTGGAGGAACATCTAACGGATGGGGCGTCGAAGTTTTGCTTTTCCTTGGTTCATTTTCGATCCCTTACTAAGGAAATCCCTCTTCTTCTGCTCACCCGAAGTTTACGTCTCCCACTACGCACTTAAACCAACTAGCAGGTTCCTCCTCGTGACCTCGAGTTGAAAATCGGGAGCTAAAATTCTGCTTAGCAAAGGTTTTGAGACTTCGAAACTCCTGGACTTCGGGAGTTCCAACGGTGTTGCATGACATTCCCCCTGAAGGTCGAATTCCCGGATCATCGAACAATGAAGGGAATCAACGGTCCACATCATCCGCCGAGATCCTATGGTTAAAAAGTTGGATTCGGGCTTCAAAGATATTTCTTGCTCCACCATGCGATATCTCTGGAGTGCCAAACTGGCGAAGTTATGAAGGGCCTCGAGATTGCACCACATAGCCTTGGCCATTCGACGATCGAAAATCAATGTTCTACGTTGAACATCGACGTTCGATGATCGTCAATCGATGTTGAACGTTTGGCGTTCAACGATTGACATTGAATGTCTCTCCACTATACTATGCCCCAAATCTCCTGAACTCCCGAAGTCCTGGTCACGTCACCAACCACGTTGGTCAGGCAGGCATGAACCAGAAGCTGACACGTAGTGAGGGCCAAGGGTGACATGTGTCCTCATTAGGGGGTGACACATGTCATGCTCAAATAGACATAAGGGGTCAATGAATCGTCCATATTGTTGAAATATTGTAACTGCAAAGAGTATTATATTTATTATTATTGTCTATTCCCTTCGTGGTGTAGTTTTTCGTTGTCCAGACAAAGAACCACTGCGCGGAGATTTACCAGTACCGATCATGACCATTCGGCCCCCACTAATACACCAGTATGGGCGAGGAGGGGGGGGGGGAAACCCCCCTCATACCGCAATGTTGCGGCCAATGATAAATCAGGCACCAGAGAAAAGAGACCCACTTTTGAGCCGCCATCGCAGGTACGAGAGCAAATCTTAGCCAGGGAACAAGGCCTCAGAACGGAAATGGAAACAGAAGCCGAAACATCTCAGCCAAAGCCACCACGGGGTTGGGAACCAGGTAAATGCATTCCACAAATGGAGAAACCGCCGAGATACCTTATCAGCTCAACTAGGGTTGGAGAGCACACACAATTCATGAAAGAGCACGCCCTCATTGGCAAATTTCTGGGACTCTGGCGCGCAGAGAGGGACCTCAACAAATGGATCAAGCACTGGTGGAATCCCAAAGGGGATTATGAGGTCCAACTCAGTTCCAAGGGTTTCTTTACAATCATTCTATACAATCTAGAGGACAAAGATAGGATCTTTGAAAATGGGTCGTACTTCTTCAACTCGGCAGGACTGTTCCTCCGCTTCTGGACTGCAAGATTTAGCCCGGATGAAGAAGATTTCACCATGGCCCTTGTATGGATCCGCGTATACTCCTTGCCACAAGAGTTTTGGTTGGAAGAGATTCTAATGGGCATAGGAAATACCCTCGGGCAGTATGTCAAAGCTTCGGAAGCCACAAGACAGCGAAGATATAACTCATATGCTAGGATTTGTGTTTACATGAATATCTCCAAAGCACTCCCTGGAGCGGTGACCCTTGAGTACCAGGATGAGGACTGGCAACAAACTCTGGACTACGAGCACATTCCCTTTAGATGCAGGAGATGCCATGAGCACGACCACTTATATCGGGATTGCCCTCTTATCAAACAAGCTACAAAAGCAAGTGAATCCACGCAGAAGGATGGCTTCACCACGGTTGCATCAAAAAGGAGAAACCCTCCAAGGAAGCAAATCCCGGACTCCAGACAAAAAATCACAACCAAAAACTCTTATAAGATTTTGGATCAGCTTCCAGACGATGAGGAAATTCAGGACCCACACAAGGACCCTCAATAGCCACAAAAGAATTGCCCAACTACTAACCCTTCTCCCCAAACTAGTGAAACCCACACATAAGATAGAGGAGAAGGGGATGGGGACACCCCAATGTTGTTGGACAACCGAGATCTAGCAGGGATAGATCTGGAAAAGCTGGAGGAAGCTCTAAATCAAAAGGACCTGCAGACCCTCCCTGAAGAACAATTACGCAAAGTACATAATGTATTTCTCAACTCCTCGGCAGGATCTACAGCATGCCTGGGCATAACAACGGACTCAAGCTCTGGCTCGAAGAGAGTCCCTTGAGAAAACAAAAGAAGAGGACGGAAAATCGCGCACCAACTGATCAAGGAAGTAGGCAACCTTATGATAAATTCAGGGCAGATCCATAAGCTCTCGGAGGGATACCTCCAATCAACACCTCCCTCTTAATGATGAAGATCATCACCTGGAACATTAGAGGACTGAATGGTAGATCCAAGCAAAGGATCCTCCGAGACTGCATCATAGCAGAAAAACCAGATATTCTACTGCTACAGGAAACTAAATGCCGAGGAACAGAAGATGAAACAATCTTTCAGTGCATATGGCGAGAATGCGCTTCCATAACAACAGATTCCACAGGGGCCTCAGGTGGCCTTGCCATCTTATGGAACCCATCCAACCTCACTATCAACAAACCCTTTACAACGATAGGCACAATAACGGCCCACTTCGAGGTCATCGGCTCGAATCAGGAAGGAGCCATCACCAATGTCTACGGGCCTCACAACAACCAAGACAAAGACAAATTCATGGAGCGGCTTGAACTGATCAAGACCCTGGAAACAACCCCAAACTGGATCTTAGGAGGCGACTTCAACATGATCCTGACGCTGGAGGAGAAAAATGGAGGCACCAAAAAACTAGAGCAAGACAGTGGTAAGTTTAAAGCTCTCATTGATCATCTAAAATTAGTAGATATAGAAAATAGCAATGGTACTTTCACCTGGTCCAATCGCAGATCAGGTAATCAACACATTGCCTGTCGACTGGACTGCTTCTTAGTCACCGAAGAAATAATGGAATCGGGCTCCTATTTGGAAAGCCTCATTCTACCAAAAGCAGGCTCAGATCACTGCCCCCTGGCTCTTCAACTAGACATGGGAGAGCCTCCCAGGTATAAGCGTTTTCGCTTCGAGAAATTCTGGCTATCGCATCCAAATTTTCAGCGGCTAGCCAAATCTTGGTGGGAGCAGGCGGAAATAGACCATGGCTCCAACATGTACAAATTCCAGCAGCGCCTTAAAAACTTCAAGCAAATGCCGAAACAATGGAACAAAAATTGCTTTGGCAACATACTTCAAAGTATAAGGACCATAGAAAGCAGGTTGGGGGAGATTCAAAAAATATTCATTTCCAGATCTAGAACTACAGAATTAATGAAGGAGGAGGAGAAACTACAGGAAAAACTTGAAGAAAGAAGGAAACAAGAGGAAATCTTATGGAAGCAGAAATCCAGAGTGCAATGGCTCAAGGAAGGGGAGAAGAACACAAATTTTTTTCATAGAGATATGATGCATAGACGACACGTCAATAGGATCACTCACCTGGAAGACAGTCAGGGCAACATAACCAGGGAACACTCCAAAATCGAGGAGGAGTTGCTCAAGTACTACCAAGACCTTCTAACGGAACCGAAGAAGGACAGAACGGAAGCCATACGAAGAGTCACCGGACATATACCATCACTGGTAACCCCAGAGCAAAATGCAGCCTTAACTCGACCCATCACCCAAGAAGAAGTAGACCAAGCAGTCAAAACCATGCCCCCAGGAAAATCCCCTGGCCTGGACAGATTCACCATGGATTTTTTCCACCACTGTTGGGACCTGGTCAGACAAGAAGTATGGGAACTGGTAGAGGAATCAAGAGCTTCAAGCCTGGTCCTACCAGCTCTCAATGCCACCTTTCTCACCCTTATTCCGAAAGAAGAAAGAGTCACAAACCCCAAACAATTCAGACCCAACGCCCTATGCAATGTTATCTACAAAATCATAACGAAGGTCATTGCCAATCGACTCAAACCCATTCTGCCATTTGTCATTTCCAAGGAGCAGGCAGGGTATGTGGAAGGGAGACAAATCATGGATAGCGTTATTCTAGCACACGAGATCGTCCACTCCCTCAAGACTTCAAGAACTCCAGGGATGCTAATCAAACTCGATCTCTCAAAAGCTTTCGACCGAGCCAATTGGCAATACCTCAGAGTTGTCCTAGACTCTTTTGGCTTCGATCAGGGTTGGGTAAATTGGGTCATGAATCTCACTTCCTCTGCCTTCTTCTCCATTCTTGTAAATGGTGTACCTTCCCAACCTTTTTCACCATCCAGAGGAATCCGACAGGGGGACCCCCTCTCCCCCTTCCCGTTTGTACTTTTGGCGGAAGGCCTGGGACGATACATCAAGGCAGTAGTAGCGGAAGGCTCCCTTAAAGGCCTACCTCTGCACAACATTCAGCCGGCACCCTCTCATAGCCAATTTCTTGATGACACCCTCCTCCTGAACTCCCCCACGGTCAAGGAAGCTAATAAGCTCAATTCCATCCTTTCCGACTTCACTGAAGCCTCAGGCATGTCACTCAACTTGGAAAAGTCCAAGCTCTACTTTTTTAATACCCCGCCTTCTATCCAACTCCATGTCTCCAAACTTCTGGGGATACCCAGGAGCTCCCTTCCATCCAACTATCTCGGGGTTCCCCTCACAGGAGCAGCAGCCAGATCCATCTCTTGGGACAGCCTTCTCCTTTCCATTTCTAACAGGTTAAGCAATTGGACCTTCATACCCCTCAATATTGCCTCCCGGCTGGTACTCCTCAAGTCAGTTTTGCAAGCTCTACCCACTTATCTCTTCACCGCTTTAGCTGCTCCCAAAAAAATCATCAGAGCCATTAGAAATCTTTAGCGCAACTTTCTATGGCATGGTCATCAACCCAACAAGAAATGGGCTCTAGTCAACTGGGATAGACTTTGCATGCCAAAAATTCAAGGAGGACTGGGACTTCGGGATCCAAGGAAACTTAATCAAGTAATTGGAGCCAAAATCTGGTGGAGATGGCTAAAAACTCCAACAACCGCCTGGGCACAATTGTGGAAACGAAAGTACGCCCCCCTCACACTGGAGGACCAGCTAATCTGACACAACAACCAAATACATGGCTCCAACATCTGGAACACGGCTTGGCAGAATCACACACGGGTACAAAATCATGCCTTCTGGGAGATAAGAGATGGAGGAAGTGCCCTTTTCTGGCAAGACTCATGGCAGAAACTTAAACCATTGGACGCAATGGAGGAACTATCCGATCTCAAAATATCCCTCCACCAGAACACCTCCCTAAAGGTTAAGGACCTCTGGAAACCACAAACATAGCAGCAGCGGTGGCGCCAATGGAAGATCTCAAATCAAGAGCTCGGGATCCCGAAAAATCTCAATCTGCAGAGCTGGCAATCTCAAGCCATGAGCAGGAAAATACCCTCTCGAGGGGGACCGGACATCCTGAGGTGGGGATACTCCACAACTGGCATCTTCACGATCAAGGAAGCTTATTTACTGTAGGGAAATCACCAGGGACAAAAAAGGAGCACATTTGGAGTAAAGTCTGGAATCCCGCTCTCTGGCCTAAGGTCTCCACCTTCCTGTGGCTCATGGTGCACAATAGAGCCTTAACGTGGGACAATCTAAGGAAAAGAGGCTTCATCGGACCATCCCTCTGTGTTCTCTGCTATCAACAGGAGGAAACTAAAGAACCCCTCTTTAACGGGTGTCACTATAGTCAACAGATATGGGACCGAGGAGCGCAAATAATGCGCAAATCCAACCAAAATCGGAGCAGCATCAATGACACAATCGAGAATTGGGATCACAGTACCTATAATAACCCCATACTAAATCTCATCTGGCAAATTTTTCTTGGATTTATTCTTTGGCAAATTTGGAAGGAAAGAAACAAGCGAATATTCCACTCCCAATCTTCCCTACCAGAGACCACATGGGAGAAAATCAGATCCCTAATCAAAGAAACAATCAGTACTAAGTCTTGGATAGAGGAAGATCTTTAATGCAACCCAGAGGAACAATGCACTCTTCAAAACTGGCAGCCCATACTAAATAATCAACCGGGACCAAGGAGTCATAAGGGTCCACCGACTAGTCCAACTAGTTGGACTCCCCCTCCAACACATTTCATCAAAGTAAATTTTGATGGAGCCTCCAAAGGCAACCCGGGAACAACAAGATATGGGGCAGTGCTCACAAATTCCAGCGGTGAAATCCTTGGTCTGGATGCGAGATTCCTAGGGGGCACAACCAACAACGTAGCTGAGCTAACAGGACTACGGCGAGGCCTCCAAACAGCCATGGACAAAGGCTACCAAAGAATAATCTTAGAGGGGGACTCGCAAGTCATCATAAGGCTAACCACCAAGATTCTCCATGGATGCAACCCTACCAAAATCTCACCAAGCTGGAGACTCTATGGTCTGCTCGAAGACTTCAACCACCTCCTCCAACCCCATCTCAGCATCACTACCTCCCACGTGAAACGGGACGCAAACAAGGTTGCGGACTGCCTAGCAAATGAAGCAGTCGAAATGGGAGTGGAACACTTTGGTTGGGAAGCCCACATCTCACCAGATCTAGAGATCTTCACTCGATGCCAAACCTTGGCCACCAAAGACCTTCAATCCCCAGATGGGGTGACACGTCGCGCAATTGTGCCACGCGAGATCCGGCCGGGACGTGGTATTAATGCATCTACCGGCCAACATCCCCTCTGACTTTAACTTGCCATGGATATGAGCAGGCGCATTCAAATGACGAGGCCCCTCGCGCGAGGGAGGAGTACCAGCCAACAACGCACTAACCAGTAGGCTTTAATGGCCATGGCGGTCATGTTAGCACTAGTCCTCATTGCCCAGGTCGATAGAGCAAAGCACCAGTCACTCTTTGCAACCTCCGCTCCACTGGAACAGCAGAATCGCCGCAGGTTCTTCTCCAATCCATTAGAACAGTGGCAACATTTTGTGACCTTGCTAGTGTTTTGGAGCCAAGCGACCTTTCGGGAAAACACTCTGGCACTCCACCAGACCCCCACCATTCCTAGAGCGCGAGGGAAGCCGCACAGGGGAGTTGTATGGTACACAACGGAATCATGGCGACAGAGGAAAAAGAATTTTGAGAAATCCATAGCAATGGCAACCCGATGAAGGAAAAAGACACCACGAACGCCTCCAATGGTGTACGTGGAAGAAGTTATCCCGAAGGAAGGCATGGAGAGTGTCCCCGAGCATACGCTGTTTACAGTGTCAGATAACTGGAACCCGCCTTCAGAATTTGGTCCAGACAGTAAGCCTCTGCCTGCACGCATTTTGCCTGGTCCCAACGCCACCGGCTTAGAGGAGCCTTACCCCACCTGCTACGTCGAAGAGGAGATTCCTTCTGAACCACCCAGGGAGGCAGCATTGCAAGCACACAATCAACAGGTACACACGCATCAGGTAGCAACTGAAACCAACCCCATGGAGTCAATTGACAGCCACGGCCAAGAGTAGCCATTCTTAGCCGACTTAGGGTGCCTCAATCTCATTTTTGAGGTGAGGAGCTTGCTGGATGACCAGATCTTTCGCCTCGCCCGAATTGACCAGAGACTCGACATGTTCTTTGCGGCTCACTCCAGAACTCTTCCAAAGAGACAATGCCCAACTTGTGCGCGGGCCTATGCGTTCCCAGCAGGATGGAGGCAGCACGAGGACGAGGACAAGCACGTAGGCTCAAAGGTTAAATGATGCTCAGAACTAGAATTTGCTTTTTTTGCTATAATCTAGGCTTTAGGCCAGTTAGTTCTCAGTTTCCTTAGAACTAGTTCATGACATCCAGTTCCATCTTTATGACTGATAGTCCTGGTTTCCTTCGGGCAGGATGATGCACTGTTAATTTTGTGAATGGGGAAACACATGGCAAGGGATTCCCAGCTGTCCCAGTTTCCTGTTTAGGCGGGACAACTGGCATCACAAACAACTACTGTATTTTGCTTATGGTAATTTAACAGGTTCCACCTTTTTACTTAAAAAAAAAAAATATTTATTATTGATGTATTATTCATTAGATCAATCCCCTTTTGCGGATTGATCATGTTGGGTATTGTAAATGACCAAATCCCCTTTTGCGGATTGGTAAAACCCTAATTGTAATAGGCAGAATGAGAAGTCAACCCCCAGATTAATTAAAGGTGGTTATAACCACCCAAAATGAGAAGTCAGCCCTGCCAGTGAAAAGACACTTCCATTCACACCTGCCAAATTGTATAAATAAGAGAGGCTAGCGCCTCATTTGGACACACACTCACTTGTTCATAAGAGCGCAAGTTTGGAGTTGCAGTTGGAGAAGAAGGAAGAGAGAGAGAGGTGCATTCTTGGGAGAGGAATTTTTGTATTGTTTGAGTTATCTCTTGGCATTGTATTGGTTATCTATATTAAGGAAGTTTTGGCTGGGTTTTCTCCCCCATGAGGGTTTCCCAGGATAAATTATGTGTCTCTTGTGATTGTGTATTTCTCAGTGATCCTATATATGTTATGGTTATCTAGTGAATTGAAAAGAAACCTAATAATAACTTAAACCTTAACATGGTATTAGAGCTAAGCTGAAGAGAGCATCTTTCACAAGAAGAAGAAAAACGTCATTGTTGTCGTACATGCAAATTAGGCCTTTTATTGAAGAAGACTTTCAGCCCCAAAACCATCTAGAAAAGTGTGTCCTTCCTCAAGGATCACTTTGGCATCCTCAACACAACTTTTTAGTGGCTAGATCTCCCAGAAAGTGAAACCCTAGTTTTCACAAAGTACTAGAAAACCATAAGTACCAGAGTACCAGAAGTACCAGAAAACCAGAAGCACCAGTCCAAAAATCCGCTGATCAAGTTTGAAGGGGTAAAAGTTGGATTTTCTGAAATAACCACACCAGGCTACTCGCCTCAGCCAAGCACACCTCCTAGTAATTTCATAATTCAATTTTTAGCATTTTCATTTTTGGTCTTTTTCCTAGCTCCTGGTAAAAGATGTCTGCAAGCACTAAGCTTGTTGACAAGCTAGAAGATGTGGAAAAATTTCATACATGGAAGTATAGGATTGGACTCGTTCTTGAAGAGAATGACCTATCAAGATTCGTCAAAGAATAAGTACCAGAACCCGTCGATACTGGAGATAAAGCAAAACATCAAAATGACATAATTAGGGCCAAAAGAATCATTGTGGATTCTATCAAAGATCACTTGATTCCTCAAGTGTATTAAAAGAATACTCCAAAATAAATGTTTGAGGACCTAACCAGGTTATATGAAGGAAAGAACATAAATCAGAAGATGAATCTAAGAACTCAAATCAAGAATACAAGGATGTAGAAAGGAGAATCAATCCAGGAATATTACTCCAGAATATCTCAATTCAAAGAAACAGCTAGAAGCAATTAGAGATACTATATACGAAGACGAACACATAATGACGACCCTTAATGGTCTCACAAGACCATGGGATGCATTCATCCAAAATGTTTGTGCTAGAATGAAGAAACTAAAATTTGATAGTCTTTGGGAAGAATGTATTCAAGAAGAATCAAGAGTACATAACCGAGAAGCTTTACAATCAAGAGATGAAGATCAAGCCCTATCTACTCACACTAAAGGTGGAAGAAATAAGTCTTACTTCTAGAAAGAAATTCATAAAGAATCTCAAACCCAAAACAAATTCATACATAAAGAATCTCAACCTAAGAGATTCCAAAAGAAAGGACAAAGAAAAGAAAGAGACTTCTCATCTTACCAATGCTACCATTGTGACAAAATGGGACATATTGCGAGACATTGTCCATCTAGACGAGAATAATACAAGAGGAAAAACAAGAGGCATCATGCCCATGCAATTGAAGATGAAGAGCCACCCACGAAGTTGATAAAAGAACGAATTGAAGACTATGTATTAATCTCGACCCTCTCAGGATCAGTATCACCTAGAGAGGACACTTGGCTCATTGATAGTGGTGCTTCCAAGCACATGATAGGTCAAAGAGATATTCTCTCTTGCCTTTCAGAAAATAATTTTTCTCAGAAAGTTACACTTGGAGATGATTATCAATACCCTATCAAGGGAGTAGGAGAATCAAACTACAAGATTAATTCAGGGACTCCAATGAAGATGAAAGATGTACTCTATGTACCAGGTTTGAAAAAGAACCTGCTCTCCATATCATCTTTAGAAAAGAAAGGCTTCAGAATTGCCTTTATAGATGGAGAAGTTCTTATGTCGGCTAAAGGAAAAACCATGAAAGAAGAAATCGTTATTGGAAAAGAAGAAGGTGGCTTATATAAGCTAAAGGGTCACTCAAAAGCAGCCATGACCCATGCCATTGAGAATCCATGTGAACTTTGGCATAGAATATTAGCTCACATCAACTACAAGGCATCACTGTATGTTTGCAAAGTAGTCACAGGTCTACCAGAACTCAAGGTTGACCATGAAGGTATGTGCAATGGATGTGCACAAGGGAAGAACATCAAGAACCCTTTTTCGAAGAGAGACAGTAAAGCGGAAGGAGTCTTAGAACTCATTCACTCAGATGTGTGTGGCCCAATTCCGTCATCCTCCATCAGTGGGTATGTATACTATGTATCTTTTATTGATGATTATTCTCATAAAACCTGGGTTTACCTTTTGAAATCAAAAGATGTAGTGTTTAGTAAATTCAAGGAATTCAAAGCCTTGATAGAGAATCTTTCTGAAAGAAAGATCAAGATACTCAGGTTAGATAATGGAGGAGAATACACCTCAAAATATTTGTAAGCTTTTGTAAAGATGTTGGGATCAAGAGGGAGCTCACCACTCCCTACAATCCTCAACAAAATGGTTTAGCAGAAAGAAATAATAGAACTATAATGGAAGCAGTGAAGACCATGATTCATGATCAAGATCTTCCTATTTGCTTATGGGCAGAAGCAGCAAAAACAACAGTATATGTACAAAACCGATTGTCCCATAGTGCACTTGGGTTCAAGACCCCCGAAGAGATGTTCTCTGGAAAGAAGCCAAAAGTAAGCCATCTCAAAATATTTTGCTGCCTAGTATTTGTACATATTCCAAAAGAAAAGAGAACCAAGTTGGACCCTTCAAGAAAGAAGGGAATATTTGTTTGATACTGTGAGGTCTCCAAGGCATTCAGAGTTTATATACCAGGTCACCATCATATTGAGATCAGAAGGGATGTGACCTTTGATGAATATGCAACACTCAAGAAATCAAGAAGATGCCAGCTTGAAGAAGTATATGAAGAGGAACTTGTAGCTCCCAGAGATGCAAAACCGATGAGGGAAGTATTAACTTCCCCTGATGAGGAAATTCTAGAAGATCATGACATAGTATAATTTCAAGAACCTCCCCAGATGACAATCTCCCATAAGATAAATCCATCTTGGGCAAGGGAACTTATTCAATATGGAGAGAAGTATGGTGTCCCCGAAGGAACCACGAGACAAGTGAAGAGACCTAAGCCATTCTCCAGTTATATGGCTTTGATGTGTGATCTCTTAGAGAAGGAGCCTACCTATTTTGAAGAAGCCATTCAGAAGAAAGAATGGTCATAGGCCATGACAGAAGAATACCAATCCATCATAAAGAATGATGTATGGGAAATAGTTCCCAGACCAAATAGCAAGGATGTGGTATCTTCCAAATGGATTTTCAAAATAAATCATGCTGTTGATGGAAGTATTGAGAAGTATAAAGCAAGGTTTGTCACTCGTGGATTTTCTCAAAAGGAAGAGATTGACTATGAAGAGACATTTTCTCCTATAGCTAGATACACTTCGATCAGAACCACCATAGCCCTTGCAGCTAAGATGAAGTGAAAGTTACACCAGATGGACGTAAAGATAGCTCTCCTAAATGGTGTCATTGAAGAAGAAGTGTATATAGAACAACCTCAAGGATTTAAAGTTGAAGACAGGAAGACTCATGTCTATAAGTTGAATAAGGATCTGTACGGATTGAAGCAAGCTCCTAGAGCTTGGTATGGAAGGATAGACAATGTTCTTACAAGCTTGGGCTTTACCAAGAGTAAAGCAGATTCTAATCTTTACTTCAAGGTTATGAATGATGAGTCGATTATATTGTTGTTGTATGTGGATGACTTATTCTTAACTGGAGAAGAAAATCTCATCACCGAATGTAAGAAGAAGCTCGCTGCAGAATTTGAGATGAAAGACCTTGGCCAAATGCATTATTTCTTAGGTCTTGAGGTATGGTAGAGAACAGAAATAATCTTCCTTAACCAAGGGAAGTATGCATTTGAAATTCTGAAGAGATTTGATATGTTGGAGTGCAAGTCCATGAAAACACCCATGGAAACAAAGTTGAAGCTTCTGGTCGACACTTCGTCAGAATTGATTGATGCCACACTGTATAGACAGATAATTGGATCATTGATGTATCTGACGAACACTAGACCAAATCTATGTTTTGTTGTGAACACTTTGAGTCAATTTTTGGTAGAACCCAAACATGTTCGACTAGTTGTTGTATAACATGTGATGAGGTACCTTAAGGGTACATTAGATTGTGGTCTCAATTATGACAGAGATCATGACTTGAGACTGAGTGGGTACACTGATTCAGATTGGGATGGAAGTGTCTCTGATAGGAAGAGCACTTCAGGATGTTGTTTTAGTTTGGGATCAACCATGATCTCATGCTAGAGTAGGAAGCAATCAAGAATTTCTCTCAGCACAGCAGAAGCAGAATACATTGTTGCATGTTCTGCCAGTTGTGAATCCATATGGATTTGGAAGTTGTTGACAGGTCTATTTGACCTAGAGATGGAAGCAACCATGATCTTATGTGATAACCAAAGCTTCATAAAGATGACAGAGAATCTTGTATTTCATGACAAGTCAAAACACATAGAGATCTAATATCACTACATCTGTGACATGGATGATGGTGTAGAGAGGAGCCATAATGCTCCAATATGTTAGCACAGATGAACAAGTTTCTGATGTGTTGACCAAGCCTCTATCTCGTGTAAAGTTTAGCACTTTCGATATAAGCTTGGTATAGTCCAAAAGGACCTCCCTCGAAAGGGGGAGTAGTGTTGATATGCCAACTTAATTGTTGTGATGATGTGCCAGCTTAATTGATGTGATGATGTGCCAACTTAATTGCTGTGATGATGTGCCAACTTAATTGTTGTGATGATGTGCCAACTTAATTGTTGTGATGGATTGACAACTTAATTGCTGTGATGATGTGCCAACTTAATTGATGTGATGATGTGCCAGCTTAATTGCTGTGATGATGTGCCAACTTAATTGTTGTGATGATGTGCCATCTTAACTGTTGTGATGATGTGCCAGCCTCATGCTGTGATGATGTGCCAACCTCGTTCTGTGATGATGTGCCAGCCTCGTGCTGTGATGATGTGACTAGCCTCGTGCTGTGATGATGATGTATTAGTTTTTATACTAATCCATGTTGATGCAGATGATGATACCATTCTAGCTCTTTGTTGAGAATGATGATATTGATGATGAGAAAAACTTCCGATGATTTATATATATGCCAGTCATTGTTTCAAGATGTTGTTGATGATGTTGTCCTCTCTCTCGTCTGATGTTGTTGTAGAATACCATTCTTGTTAAGGGGGAGTGTTGAAATATTGTAACTTCAAAGAGTATTCTATTTATTATTGATGTATTATTCAATAGATCAATCCCCTTTTGTGGATTGATCATGTCGGGTATTGTAAATGACCAAATCCCCTTTTACGGATTGGTCAAACCCTAATTGTAATAAGAAGAATGAGAAGTCAGCCCCCAGATTAATTAAAGGTGGTTATAACCACACATAATGAGAAGTCGGCCCTGCCAGTGAAAAGACACTTCCATTCACACCTACCAGATTGTATAAATAAGAGAGGCTAGCGCCTCATTTGGACACACACTCACTTGTTCATCAGAGCGCAAGTTTGGAGCTGCAGTTGGAGAAGAAGGAAGAGAGAGAGAGGTGCATTATTGGGAGAGGAATTTATGTATTTTTTGTGTTATCTCTTGGAATTCTATTGGCTATCTATATTAAGGAAGTTTTGGCTGGGTTTTCTCCCCCATGCGAGTTTCCCAGGATAAATGATGTGTCTCTTGTGATTGTGTATTTCTGAGTGATCCTATCTATGCTATTGTTATATAGTTAATTGAAAAGAAACCTAATAAAATATTAAACCTTAACACATATCTGGGTGACATGTGGCATGGGTAATGTGGGTCCATGTCACCTTAAATGACATCAAGATGTCACGTCATCTTGGATAGATAGTTTCCTAGCCCTTCGATCTCACAGTTAGTAAGAGTCCATGTAATCCTCAGATCCACGACCTCCATTACTTAGGGGTTTTGGCCTTCAGAGAGTTCACGGTGTAACTTCCTCATTTTCCTCGGAGCGGTCAACGTCAGGTTGATCTCGAGCTATATCCAATAGCCAGGGGAGATCCCAAAGGATCCCCAGATCTACGATCCACTTTAATTAGACATTTCGGGCTTCGAGTATTTGGGTATTAACATTACTACACTCTCCTGAAGTGGAAATTTGGTGAATTTTTCTTGGAGTAGACCCAATGGTCGGGGGAGGTCCTGAATAGTTCCTCGATCTACAGTCCTTATCACTTTGCTACTCCGACATTCAGAAAATTTGGCGTTGAACCACCTTTATCCTCTCGAAGTGGTCAATGTCGGGCTGACCTTGGAAGGGATTTGACAGTCAGGGGAGCTCTTGAAGGATCCTTAAATCTACAATTCTCATCTCCTCGGGACTTCGACGTTCGGGGAGATCGATGTCTTATCCTTTCTATTCTCCCATAGTAGAAATTTGTTGTAGTTCCCTCAACGTAGATCCAACGGTCAATGGTTCTCTTGAATACCCTCGAATCAGTGGCTCGTGATAACTTGCGACAGTTAAAGGGGTCAAAGCTTAGCAGTAGCAAGTATATTTTCCACGGTTAGGAAAACTTCCAGGTGTTGGTCGACCTCATGGAAAACCGTGACAGCCTGTTGCCTTCGGCCGATTTACAATGGGTAAGGTCATGATACTTCGGAGCTCCAAACTCCCGTAGTTCCGAAGCTATAAGGACTTATCCTTTTTCTGGTCTAACACTAGGTTCCCATACCTTAATCACATGGGTCCTTTGAAGACTCTCGTGGGATATGTGCTAATTCTTTTAGCTGTAAAGGAGTTAAGGATTTGGACATGAGATCTTGGTCACATGAAGAGGATTCTGAAGGAAATTCCCTTCTTCCATAGGGTTTGAACTTTACATTCCCACTAAGGTAGGTCCGAGGGGTCAACAATACTTCAACATTTCAACAAGTCCTACCCCGATTCTCCTACAGATTCTCATCCCATGACTCTCTAGTGGCTAGGCTGAGGTGAACAGAGGACCATTCAGAAATAGGGATTCATAGAGAGACAATACATAATTCTACCTTTAATCATTCAATACAAAACTCAGTCATAACCATATACATGCATTCAATTCACTATTTCAATTTCAACACACAGAGTATGCAAATACTTATCAGAAGACCAGAGTTTGTGAAGTGACTGCTGAAAAGGGTGCATATTTCCACCCAACCATAGGCACAACCACTCCTCATGGATTTAACACTGGCCACCCTCGAGCTAGACCATGACGCTATGAGAGAGACTCTTTCCTCTTGATCAATGATAGTCGAGGACGAAGGTTACTCTCCTCCTCTTACAGGATCTTGGCAAATGATTTTCTCTATAACAAGAAAGAAGGTCTTCTCGAGTACTTCCACAGTCACTCGCCGACCTCGTTTATTAGCCTGTAACAAAAACCCTGCCTATGGCTTCTTGTGCCCAGAACAAGATTATTTCTTAGTTCTTCCTTGAACCAGATAACTGCAAAAGACTCTTTCACCTCTGCTCTCTTCACATATCTGCTTGCTCTCCTTTCACCTCTGTAGATTTCCTTCTCTACTTTTATTTCTTGTTGATCTCTCTCTGTCCCTTGAATTACCTCCTTTCTTGCATTCCTCAACACGGTTGCATTGGTCGGAATCCCCAATTCATGGTCAGGCCTGGAAGCCTTACAAATGGGTACCCTACCCCATCTCCTCATTAACTCTTGAGGATGGCCTTCCAACAACCATCCTGTCTAGTAATTCATTTGTGGGTCAGAGGACTATTGAGAAATTACACCTAGTAGGTACTGGTTTGGTGAGGGTCATCTCAACCATTCTTGGTTTCCCTCATCATATCTCTCATAGAATCCATGGTCTATCTTGGAAAACTCCCCCCTTTCAGTAGTTGTGCAACACATATCCAATTTCTATTAATAACAAAAAATTCATACATTGACCCTTTTATAAAAAGGTTCATCAAATCAAACATTCACACATATTTAGTTCACCATAGTCTCTTAGCCAGTTATACTTATATTTATGAATTGGGGGAACTGGGGTATTACAATCCCCTCCCCCTTAAAGGAGCATCATCCTTGATGTTCTATCTATCGATGTGCTCTGTATGCACAAAAGTAAACAAAAATGGATATGATTGTTTCATGGCATCCTCCATTTCCCATGTAGCCTCATCTGGGCCAAAGTGTTTCCACTGCACCTTGACCTATGCAATGGTTATGTTCTTAAGTGGGGACTCCTTCCCTTCTATTATGCATTGAGGTTCTGGCAGGAATTCTCCCTTAGGTTCCACCTGAATTACATACCAGTCAATAATATGATTAGAATAATGTACATACCTCTTAAATAAAGAAACATGGAAAACAATATGTTCCTTCACTGTGGGAGGAACTGCTAGCCGATAGGCTACTGGTCCCACTCTATCCAAAAATTCAAAGGGTCCACAATATCGAGGTTCCAGCTTGGCACAAGCTCCCATCCTCAAAGAGATTTTCCTGGGTCTAACTCGAAGATACACATGATCCCCTACTTTGAACTCTCTAGGGGTCCTTTTCATGCCTACATAGCTCTTTTGTCTATCTTGGGCTATCTTCAGATTTTGTCTGATTTGAATTACTTGTTGCTCCATTTCCTTTAGCATATCTGGCACAATTGTAACTCTGTCTATTAGGTTTTTCCAGCTGATTGGAATGTTGCATTGTCTTCCATAGAGGGCTTCAAAAGGGCACATTTTTAATGACTCTCGATAGTCATTGTTGTAGGAAAATTCTAACAATGGTAGGTAGTCCTCCCACTTCTTGGGTTGATGCATTACATGCATCCTCAACAATTCTTCTAACACTTGGTTTACCCTCTCTGTCTACCCATCAATTTGAGGGTGATAGGATGTACTAAAGAGCAATTTTGTTTCAAAACCAACAAAAAAATATTTCCAAAAGTTTGAAGTAAATTTTGTATCTATGTTGGATATAATTTCCTTAGGCATGCCATGCAGCCTAAATATTTCTTTCATGAAAATGCTGGCAATATCTATTGCCTTACAATTTGACTAGATGAGTATGAAGTAAGCAAACTTGCTTAGTTTTTCCACAACTACCATGACGGCGTCGTTCTGTTTGGTTGATCTTGGTAATCATGTGATGAAATCCATGGAGATGGTTTCCCATTTCCATTCGAGAATTGGTAGGAGATGCAAAAACCATGTTGGGTGTCGATGCTCTTCCTTGACTTGCTGACATTCTAGACACATAGCTAAGTAATCAGCTATGTCCTTTTTTTAGTCCGGGCCAATAAAATAGTTTCCTAGTGGTCGTGATCATTTTCTGATAACCAATATGACCAATATATGGTATTTTGTGTAGTTCATATATTATGAACCTCTTCAAGTCATCACAATTTGGAATATACAATCTTCCCTTGTAAGTCAATAGGCCATTATTAAGAATCTGATAGCCTTCATACTTCAACCCTGTGGGATCTTGCGTTAGGTATGATGTCACGGTCTTGAAAAATGCATCTGTTTCTTGTGCAATTTTGACCCTCTCTTTGATATCTAATTCACTGGCACTTACAACTGCCAAGTGAACTACTTTCATACTTCTACTAAGGGCATCAACCACCCTATTCTCCTTTCCTTTGACATGTTTGATTTCAAAATTTAACTCACTAAGGAGAGCCATCCACCTAGCTTGTCTCACATTGAGTTTTAGTTGGTCAAACAAATACCTCAACCCACTATGGTCTGTCATAAGTACAAATATTCTACCTAAGAGGTAATGCCTCCACATTTTTAAAGCATGCACTATGGAAGCCAATTCCATATCGTGGGTCACATAATTGACTTCATGCTCATTCAATTTTCTGTATTCTTAGAAAATCACATGTCCTCTTGCACAAGAACTCCTCTGATCCCTTCCTTGCAAGAATCTATAAACACAAGGAAGTCCTTGTTTGGGTCTGCAATATTCAATACAGGCGCATTGGTTAGAAGGTATTTCAGCTCTTGAATTATTTCTTCACACTCTGATGTCCAAATGAATTTAACCTCCTTTTTCTAAAGGGAGGTAATTGGGAAACCAATCTTGGAGAATCCCCTTATGAATCTCCTATAGTATCTTGCTAGGCCCATAAAGGATCTGATATCGTATGCATCCGTTGGGGTAGGCCAATCCATGATGGATTTAATCTTGTCAGGATCAACTAACACTCCTTCCTCATAAATAACATGGCCTAAGTAATGGACTTGTTCCTGGAAAAAGTCACACTTACTAAGCTTAGCATAGAGTTGATGTTCTCTTATCACTTGGAGTACTAGATTGAGATGTTCTTCATGTTCTTCCCTATTCTTGGAATAGATTAGGATATCATCAATGAAAACCAACACAAAGCTATCCAAGAAATATTTGAATACGTTATTCATTAAGCACAAAAAATTAGTTGGTGCATTGGTAAGCCCAAATGGCACCACCATAGATTCATAGTGACCATATCTTGTTCTAAAGGTTCTCTTGTGGATGTATTCATCTTTAATTCAGACCTGATGGTATCCAGACCTCAAGTCAATCTTGGGGAATATTGTAGTACCCCTTAATTGGTCAAACAAGTCATTGATCCTTGGTAAGAGATACTTATTCTTGATGGTCATCTTATTGAGTTGTCTATAATCTATGCATAGTGTTGGCACAGGGGTAGACCCAGGGTTCAATGCTACAACAATGCACCAACAAAACCCTAACTACCGGCCCTTTCGGAAACACCTGTGAAGCAGATGAAGTCTCACCCGAGGTAGAGGCAGGGGTGGTTGCAGGACTCCAGTGTCTGCAACCTTAACTAGGACACATATCTATGATTCTAATCAATTAACAAAGAACTCACCAGTTACCATTCATCAATATTCAGTTCTTAGTTACAGCACAGTTAAACCCTAATTACAACATAGTGCAGTATTCATTCAGATCTACTACATTCAAGCAATTAAGCATCTCCACATAGACCAGAGCTAGTACTCATCCATACCATTAAGCACATAGCATTAACATATCTATCTATCATTCATCTATGTTAAAGAACTAAGCAAGTAAACACATAAACACATCAATACATCGCACAAAGAAAAGAAACACAACATATACATGGTTCACCCCCACCCTGGGGCTATGCCCACCAAATCTTATCTTATTTATTATCTTGGGTCAAGCTTCTTATAGGCCTAAAGCATCCAAATCCCACTCCGCAGAGGATAGGAGATCTGCGCACCTCGCTAGATCCTCCTTCCTTGCATTACAACACAAAGCCTTCCACAGTCTGTCACAACAACTTGCACTTAGCTCTACGAGTCTCACACAGTATGCACAAAGCATCTACAATCCCCACTTGCACTTAGCACCCAGCACTTAGCTCATCGACCTAACATCACATAGGTGCCCTTCTTTACATTGCCTAAACATCTATTTATACTTTACAAAATAGGCCTAAGAATGGGTAAACCCATGGGCCGATATCCCATACCCATTAAATAATCCCAAATCCCAAAAGGGACCTAAAAGAGGCCGAGATCCCACGATCTACACTTTGTCTTGCGCTCCACCTTCAACATCCTATCGAAGTCCCAAAATTAGGTCAAACATGATCAAGAATCCTCAAAACTTGGTCAAGGGACAACAAGCCCCCATCACTCACCTGTGACTCATCCCGAGTCACTCTGATCTGATTAGTTCTGCTTCAAAATCCTCGATCTTGGCTCAAGCTGCTTCGACTTGTTTCTGTGCTACGACCTCCTGTTCAGTGAACTCTTGTATGGCTATTTCATTGACAGGTCCCTCTAGGCATTGTTCAGCTGCAGTGACAATTTGCTCCAGTTCCGCTCCTCGACCTTCGATCTCTGTGAACAGTTGGTAAGCCTCAGCTTGTATAGGTCTAAGCCTCTAAGTTACTTTCATAACTCTGTTCTAAATAGTATGGACCTACTACTGGGCAGTGCACTGCTCTTGGGATCACTTCATTCTTTCCATAGTTGACAGGGGCTTCAACTGCGCTTGTATTGTCTCTGCTTGATACTTCGCTTCCTAGAGTTGTGACTCCAGTGCCTTCAATTCTGGATTTTCAGTGAGTCGCTCATACGTCTGGGCACTGCGATCACTCAGTTGCTTTCATTCCAGGGCAAGGACTTTTATTCTTTCAACTGCACTTCGAGCAGTTTCTTCCCTTTGATCCCTTACATCCTGGGGGTGTCAGGTATGGTGCGGAGTTATAAATCTGTTATTCATTGTTGTAGATGTTGTATATCTTCTGTGAGCTACTCTACTTGATGCCTGACTCAGACTTAGTTCTAATCTTGTCACAGAGCAGAGGGCTTTGTTTACTGCTTCTTTCACTTCAAGTTGCTCTGCGAGCAACTGATATTTTTCTTGTTGCATTTGTGCTTTCTCTTCTTCAAACTTGGCCTGGAGAGCAACTTTCTCCTGTTCTGCAACTCTGTGTTGTTCTATGATTTCACCTTGTACTTGCTTCAAGGTCTAGGTGGCTTGTTTTGCTTCTTCTTGTGTGTGACGAAGGTGAACTTCGACAGCATCAGCTAATCGGCGGAGTTGGGATGGCTCATCTCCCAACTCTGGTTCTCCTGATGGAAGGGGTGCAGTGGACACTGCGCGGCTGTACTGAAGGACTTGTTGTACCCCTCAGAATTCTACCTTAATTCTGTCATACAGTTCCTCCTTCTTGGCTTCTTGTTTCTCCACAATTTCTAGTGAAGCATCGTTGAGGGCTACTATGATGAAGTCAAAATCATCAATGGTAAGCACAATCTTAATATTGGTCATGGTGGCTCTCAATTTCTTACGGGAAGAAGGTTTCATGGGAGAAACCTTCCTCTTCTTTAGGGGATCAGTCTCATCTCTAGGCGGTGTTACTTCACCTTGATTTTGTTCATCTCCTATGCCATTTATCTCTTCATCATCACCCCCTCAGTCAGGTGATACTGAAGCAGTCTTTCCTGAGGTGCTTCTTAAGTAGTGGACCTCTTCGATCTTCTTCGTTCTGCTGGGTCCAGGTGTATCATGTGCGGTTTTTGGGCTATCAGGGTCAGACATCTCTGCGGGGTTTGCTGGAATAAGGAGGTCTGTCGACCAGTCCTTAGTGTTCTCCTCAAGGTCCTCTTCCGTGAGCTTGTAGTAAAACTGCTCCTTATGTTCATCGGCTCACGTTGTAAGGTAGATGAAGTGTTGATTTGCGTAGAACTTCATCAGGGTTCGAAACCTTTGCAGGGTGTTTGAAGTCATGTGAGGTTCAACTTCTATGGCTCTCTTCAGCTGAAGGTAGTACGTGTGAAAAAAAATGTTCGACTGCCACTGTTTGTTCATATCACTCGAGTACCATAGTGTGGAAAACTTCGCAGCAAGCGGTTTGAATGGGTCAATGCCTGGGAAGTTCACACCTTTCGACATATCCTAGGAAACAAAGGCGATCAGGTTCAGGATTCAGCTGAAGTGGAACTCGTAGCCCTGATCCTGTGCTTCGCGACAGTCTAGTTCGAGCCAATTCACTATGTACTTTGCTTAGTTCATTTGTAGGCCTTCTATGCACTTCCATGCAAGGTCAACAACAAAGCCTGTGACCTGCGTAGGTCTGTTCTTCCCTACTAACTTTCTTGCAATTAATTGATAGGCTAGGCGCACTGCGCCATTCTGGATGGAGGCTACCTTGTAGCCTTGCGTTCCCTTTTCAACATCATCGTATGTATCCTTGATCTTCTATGCTAGTGCGCGAGATGTGGATTTTCCTGGATAAAACTCCTATGGGTCGGGTCCTTGCATACTTAATATTGTGATCCTATGGATCAACGTCAGGTTGACTGTGATACGACGGTCTATCCATAAGTAGCCGCCATGGTAACATGAAAGCAATACCTTGACACAGGCGTTGACTTCCTGGTGCCTTCCGAAGTGTGGGATTTTCATTACATTTAACAAAGTGGACTTCACAAGGTTCATCATCCACGACTGAGGTATTATCTTTGAGTTCTTCCCCTTCGTCTTGGTCAGGTATTTATACAGGGAAATCATATTGTAGTTCTTACGATCTCTGAGGTTGAAGTCACTAAACTTCAACACTGCGATCTTGTTCTGCTGTGCTCGAACTGTGCGTATCCCCTTCGGGAGGTACGCAGTAACCATAGTGTACTTGAAATCTCTCGGCACACTATCTCGACTCACCACGTCGGCCAGAGGAAGGATGTAGTAAGGTAATACGGTCGGGATTAGCTTCACATTTGCTAGGTCATCTCTGTGTTTGGTTCTCTTTTTCGCTGATGGTCGGGATGGCCCGGCTCTGCGAGAAGTCGACAGAGAGGCTTGCACTCCTCTCGTCGAGGATGATTGTACACCTACAAATATCACTCTTTTAGACATGACTCTCTCAGTCATGAGGTCGATGAGTACTTATTTTACAGAATCTTCGACTGCGCTAAGTTCTTCGGACATATGCTCGTGGTTGAATATCTCAGGTTCAAAGAATAACTTCTCAATGAAACGGGATAGATGGAACTAACGCAGTGATCACTGTGAGAAATCAGCTATGCTGCGAGCTCAGATAGTCACGATTGGAAAAAGTGTTCTTGTTGCATGGAATGACGGGATAAATAGATAACTCGGCAACAGATCTCTCGCAATGGGTGAGAATCCTTCATTAACTCAGTTATGTCCGTTATGGTGTGGTCCCAACGGTCTGGTGACGAACTTTCTGACCATAAATACCTTTTTATCTATTCGGGTCGTCGTTCTAATGGTTATGTTGTTCCTAACGACTATATTGCTTCGCCATGGCGAAGTGCCATGTGACGCTGTTCTCATATTCCGACGAAGCGCCAATTTTGTAAATTTTCCTTCTGTGAAGTTCCCTTGGGAACCTTCTGTAACTTTTCAATCTTAGCTCTCTTCTTACTTAGTTTTCTAGCCTTCTTTCCAGTGAGATTCATCTCAGTATTCCTTTTTCCATTCTGATTCTTATCTTCTTTTGGCAAAGTAACTTCGTGTTGTTGAGATTCTTTCCTAGAAATCAGGGGTAATACTTCATCTGTATCTGGAATAGTTACTTCCGTCTTTCATGGGTCTTCTAGTGTTCTTATTACTTCGACATCCAAGTCTCTAGCTGGAAATAGCTTCGCTTGGATATTATGTTCTTCAATCAAGTGTGAGATCCTCCTAGTCATGAAATCTTTAAACTCTTGCTTCTTTTGTTCTAAGATTGCTTCTTCTTTCCTTCTAGCCTGATCTTTTTCAATCCAAGGTTTCCCTAGTAATATAGAAAATGGATTGTTGTTCTCAATAAATTTAACAACTTCAAATTCTTCCTTTGTCGAAGTTCCATGAGCACTCATAGATATCCAGGTAATTCTTCCACATAGGGTTATCATCTTTCCTTTGAATAATCATATTCCTCCCAATGAAAGATTCATAGCAAGCTCCCCTAAAAGTTTCCAAGTTCTTTCTGTCATGATATTCACCCGTGTTTCTTCATTCAGAACACAATCAATGCCGAAGTCTCCTATTCTTGTTTCAATGTACTCTTTTTCTTTAAATACCTATGATAAACTGACATGTCGGTGGTAATCTAGGGTTCCTTGTATTTGTAGCAATACTTTTTTTGATTCTTTCTGGGGTTCTGTCATAATCTCAATTTCTAGATCTTCATTAGGATTTTCTTGGTTCAGATTCAATCTTTCAACCTTATCAATCATTCTAGGGCAATCCAATACTTCATGATCCATAGCTTTACAATAGAGGCAACTAGGTATTCTACCAGGGCATTCCTTAGCCAGATATCCTAGTCTTCTGCAAGTATAACAAAGGGTTAATCCTCTCTTTCTTTTAAATGATCCCCAGCCTCTCTTGTACTGCGCACTAGGATCATGGTAGCTAACCTGCAACAAATTATTTCTAGGGTCCTGCATCCACTCGTTAGTCCAAACATTCATTCTATGCATAGGTATAACATATCTTTCATTATTCTTATTAGATCTATTCATACCAAATCTTCTTTCTTCTATCAGTGCCCTAGTTTTCAAGATAGAAAAAATCTTATCAAACATACCTAGATTCATACTTTAGAAACAAAAATTTCCACTAATCTTATCTTCAATAGAGCACAAAGCCTCTAGATATAAAAAAATTCACTATTCTCACCTTTATCAAAGCACAAAGCGTTTAGATCTTACCTCTTTTCTCCAGACCAAACTCCTTTATTTAGCAAAGAGCTTCACAAATCAAGTAGAATACTATGCACTAGAGCGAAAGATCTACACACAAAGTTCTCACAATTTCAGGTCATATATTTGCAGCAGGCTTCTTTTTCCTCAGTTCCCAACAATCACAGTTTCGGTCCCGACAACAGAACCATTTGTTGGCATAGGGGTAGACCCAGGGTTCAACGCTACAACAACGTACCAACAAAACCCTAACTACCGGCCCTTTCGGCAACACCTGCGAAGCAGATGAATTCTCACCCGAGGTAGAGGCAGGGGTGGTTGCAGGACTCTAGTGTCTGCAACCTTAGCTAGGACACAGAACTGTGATTCTAATCACTTAACAGAGCACTCAATAGTTAACATTCATCAATATTCAATTCTTAGTTACAACGCAGTTAAACCCTAATTACAACACAATGTAGTATTCATTTAGATCTACTACATTCAAGCAGTTAAGCATCTCCACATAGACTAGATCTAGTACTCATCCATACCATTAAGCACATAGCATTAACATATCTATCTATCATTCATCTATGTTAAAGCACTAATCAAGTAAACACATAAACACATCACTACATCGCACAAATCAAAGCAACACAACATATACGTGGTTCACCCCTACCCTGGGGCTAGTCCACCAACTCTTCTCTTCTTTATTATCTTGGGTCAAGATTCTTATAGGCCCAAAGCATCCAAATCCCACTCCGCAGAGGATAGGAGATCTACGCACCTCGCTAGATCCTCCTTCCTTGCGTTACAACACAAAGCCTTCCACAGTCTGTCACAACCACTTGCACTTAGCTCTGCAAGTCTCACACAGTATGCACAAAGAATCTACAATCCCCACTTTCACTTAGCACTCAACACTTATCTCATCGGCCTAACATCACATAGATTCCCTTCTTTACATCGCCTAGACATCTATTTATACTTTACAAAATAGGCCTAAGCATGGGTAAACCCATGGGCCGATATCCCATGCCCATTACATAATCCCAAATCCCAAAAAGGGCCCTAAAAGAGGCTGAGATCGCGCTATCTCTGCTTCGTCTTGCGCTCCACCTTCGAAATCTTGTCGAAGTCCCAAAATTAGGTCAAACATGACCAAGAATCCTCAAAACTTGGTGAAGGACCAACACATAGTCTGAGTGTGCCGTATTTCTTTTTCACAAACAAGGCTAGTGCTCCCCATGGGGACAGACTAGGCCGATTGTAGCCTTTTCACCACATCTCCTTCAGCTGTAGTTTGATCTCAACTAGCTCTAGTGTACTCATTCTATAGGGTGTTCTAGACATTGGCACTGCTCCTGGTACAAGTTCTATTGAAAAGTCAATATCCCTTCTTGGAGGTAGACCTGGAACCTCTTGTTGGAATACATCTTTATATTCTCTTAATATGGGATTTCCCTCTGCACTGGGTTTGTCATTCTCAATAGAGTTTAGTACTTGTATTACATACAAGGAACATCCCTTTCTGCCACACTTCTTCACTTGGAGGGATGATATTTGTCTCACTGAGACAGGATTTTGAATGCCTTACAGGGTTGCCCTTATTCCTTCTTCATTTTCACACTCCAAAGTTTTAATGTAACAGTCCAAATTGGTTTTGTGGACAACCAACCATTCCATGCCAATCAACAGGTCATAAGATCCTAAAGTAAGTATGTTTAGGTTCGCTTGGGTGGGAAACCCACTTATAACGAATTGTCATGCTGGTATGACCACTGCTACTTTTCTTTTGGTTCCAGTTGCTAGTTGTACCAGCCATGATTTAACATGTTTAACTTGTTGCAATTTACATTTCTCAACAATTTGAGGGGAAACATAACTCAAATTAGAACCAGGGTCAATTAAAATGGAAACATGATAGTTGTCAATTGTACCTTCCATCTCCACCACTAAAGCTTGGTGGTCAGCTTGTCTATTATCCAAGGCTGCATAAATTTGTTGCATGATCCTAGCCACATCATTGACTGTGGTAGCCTCTTTGACATTGTAGACCCTCTTATTTCTCTATTTCCTATGTGGACAGTCCCTCAACAGATGTTCCTCTCCACAACCCCAACATTTCAAGGGTTCTCTCTTCGTTTTATCATTCTTACTTGGAACTACTCCAAATGGTTTATTTCCAATTTGGGATGGAAAATTTTGCTGATACACACTTCTGGTAGGAAGGCTCATCCTAGAGCTCTTCCCATGGTTCTTAAATCGTGAGGATTTAAACCCCTTCTTCTTGAATGATAGTTGAATGCCGAATTGTTTTTCTTCTTCCAGTCTTCATAGGGTTTTGTCTTATTCTTGAATTGCTCATAGCAATACCTTGCCTTTCAAATAGTATCTTCTAAAGTATTTGGCTCATTAAACTCAATTATGTCCCTATAGGACTGAGGTAATCCACTACTAAATCGTTGCATATTTACTTTTTCATCCTTTATTTAAGGCACATACCTCATCAATTCGCGAAATTTGTTGATATATTCATCTATGGTGATTTTCCCCAGCTTGAGTTCATAGAAATCCTTGGTCTTCCCATCAAAGTACTTTTCTGATAGATATTTATTCTTGAAGTATTTCTCAAATTGTTTCCATGACAAGTCCTTTTGATGGATTCCTTTCACATTCCTAAGGTCCTCCCACCAAATGGAAGCTTTCCCATTCAGGTTAAAAATGGCTATCCGAGCCTTTAAGTTTTCAGAGTAGTTGTGGAATTTGAAATACTTCTTCAAGTCGAGTAGCCAAACTTCTGCTTCTCCCCCTTTCTTAATCTCTCCATCGAAGGTGGGTGGTTTGGATTTCTTGAACTCTTCATGGTCGTGACTCTTGGATTGTTTCCTCTTATTTATTCTTGTCTGGGAATGGGAACTAGTTTTACCATTAGAAGATCCCTTGGAGTTGTCAGTGTCCTCAGAGGAATATTTTGGTGAGTGTCTCTTGGCTCCACGTTGGGCCTTCCTTGAGGTACTCCTCCTGATGTGGCCACTTTCCGTACCATGCTTTTGTACCTTAGGTGGACTTGGAGTTTTCTTAGTATGATGCATGTCCACATGACTGGAAACTGGACCATGTTGCAGTTTCCTTTGTATATCTGATAGATTTTGTAGTAGGACTGCATTAATTTCGGTCTTCTTTTCTTACTCCTTTATCATCCTTTCATTGTCATCCTCAGGGATGATTTTAAGGATGGAAATTTATTTTAAAATGTGGAAACCTTGGCGAATCTTACTAATACTTCATATGCAAACTATAAATGATTGGCGATATTTTTGTAAAAATATTCAAATTTCTAAGGATTTTATATGGTTTTTATAAAATTTTGACGATTTTTAAGGTAAAATAATTTTATCCTATAGAATTTGGGAGAATCATTTTTAAAATAGCGAATCTCGTTTTTGGAAAAACCATGGAAAATTAGCCCATGAGAGAATTTTAGCCCCTAAAATCATCCCTAGGACTCATCCTTACAAATCTATAATTCTGCCATGAGGCTTCTTATAGTTTCGACCAAATCTAGATGGGTTTCCATCGCCCTCCTTTCATCAGATTCTTCCTCTCTATTGTGGGAGATCTCCCCCAACTCATGGTGTGTCACCATCCCTTACGTTGTAGTTTTTCTGTTGTTTACTAACTGCTTGAGTGTTGATAAAACATTTTCTATTAGTTACTAATCTACTAATTCATGAAATACACATATCATTGCAAAGTGAAGTTGTCTTATTTATTTGGAAACATTAGCAACATACAGTCCAGACTTCCAAAACATCTATCAACAATAGAAGTTTTCGTTCCTCTCTTTAGTAGAGGTTCAGACAAGTTTCTTATAGAAGGGCGGTAAGGTAGGGTGTTACTCCATAAAGTTATCTAATAATAATTTTATGTGACTCGTGCATGAGCCCAAGCAAGCCAAGTTTTGTTTCCATGCTTTGATACCAATTTGTAACACACCCAACCCTATGGAGGAATATCTAAGGGATGGGGCGTCAAATTTTCTCTTTTCCTTAGTTCATTTCTGGTCCCTTACTAAGAAAATCCCTCTTCTTCTACTCACCCAAAGTTTACACACTTAAACCAACTAGCGGGGTCCTCCTCGTGACCTCGGGCTGAAAACTAGGAGCTAAAAGTATGCTTAGCGAAGTTTTCGGGACTTCGGAACTCCTAGACTTCAGGAGTTCCAACGGTGTTGCATGACGTTCCCCCTGAAGGTTGAATTCCCAGATCGCTGAACAATGAAAGGAATCAATAGTCCACATCATCTGTCGAGATCCTATGGTTAAAAAGGGGGCTTTGGAGATATTTCCCACTCCACCATGCAATATCCCTAGAGTGTCAAACTGGCGAAGTTATGAAGGGCCTTGATATTTCTCCACGTAGCCTTTTCCATTTGGTGATTGACAATCACATTCTACATTGAATGCCAACATTCGACGATCGACATTGAACGTTCGATGTTCAACGATCGATGATCGGTGTTGAATGTCTCTCCACTATACTACACCCCAAATCTCTTGAACTCCCAGAGTCCTAGTCGCGTCAACAACTACGTTGGCCAGGAGGGCATGAACCAGAAGCTGACACATGGCGAGGGACATGGGTGACACATGTACTCATTAGGGGGTGGCATGTGTCATGCTCTAATAAGCATAAGGGGTCTATGAATCATCCATATCTGGGTGACATGTGGCACGCGTAATGTGGGTCCACATCACCTTGAATGGCGTTAGGATGCCACGTCATCTTGGACTAATATCTTCCCAGCCCTTCGATCTCACGATCAGTAAAAGTCCACGTAGTCCTCGGATCCACGACCTCCATTACTTTGAGGTTTCGACCTTTGGGGAGTTTGTGGTGTAAATTCCTCATAGCGGTCAGTGTCGGGCTGATCTCAAGCTATATCCAATGAATAAGGGAGATCCCGAAGGATTCCCAGATCTAGGATCCACGTTAATTCACTATTCTGGGCTTCGGGGATTTGGGTATTAACATTACTCCACTCTCTCGAAGTGGAACTTCTACAAAGTTTCATTGGCGTAGATCCAACAGTCGAGGGAGGTCCCAAAGAGTTCCTCGATCTACGGTCCTTATCACTTCGCCGCTCTGAAATTAAAAAAATTTGGCGTTGAACCACCTCTATCCTCTCAAAGTGGTCAACATCGGGTTGACCTTGGCAGGGATCTGACAGTTAGGGGAGCTCCCAAAGGATCCTTAGATCTACTATTCTCGTCTCCTTGGGACTTTGACGTTTGGGGAGATCGATGTCTTATCCTTTCTATTCTTCTGGAGTAGAAATTTATCGAATTTCCCTCGACGTAGATTCAACGGTCAAGGGGTCTCCTGAATACCCTTGAATCGATGGCTCACGATAACTCGCAACGGTTAAAGGTGTCAAGGTTTAGTGGTGGTAAGTCTATTTTCCATGGTTAGGGAAACCGCCAGGTGCCGGTCGACCTCATGGAAAATCATGACATCCTGTCACCTTTGGTTGGTTTACAAAGGGTAAGGTCATGATACTCTGGAGCTCCAAACTCCTAGAGTTTTGAAGCTAGAAGGAATTAGCTCCTTTCTGCTCTAACACTAGGTTCCCAGACCTTAGTCGCATGGGTCCTTCTAAGACTCTCATGAGATACACGCTATTTATTTTAGTCGTAAAGGAGTTAAGGATCTGGACATGAGCCCTTGGTCATATGAAGAGGAGTCTGAAGGAAATTCCCTTATTCCACAAGGTTTGAAATTTACATTCCCAACAAGTTAGGTCTGAGGGGTCGACATGACTTCAACATTTTAGCAAGTCCTACCCCGATTCTCCTACAGATTCCCATCCCATGAATCTTTACTGGCTAGTCTGAGGTGAATATAGGACCATTCTGAAATAGGGATTCACAGAGAGACAATACATAATTCTACCTTTAATCATTCAATACAGAACTCAGTCATAACCATATACATGCATTCAATTCATTATTTCAATTTCAACACAAAGAGTATGAAAATACTTATCAAAAGACTGGAGTTTTTGAAGTGACTGCTGAAAAGGGTGCATGTTTCCACCCAACCATAGGCACAACCACCCCTCATGGATTTACCATTGGCCACCCCCGAGCTATACCATGACACTCTAAGCGAGTCTCTTTCCTATTGCTTAGTGAAAGTCGAGGATAAAAGTTACTCTCCTCCTCCTACAGGATCTTTGCAACCAATTTTCTCTATAACAAGCAAGAAGGTCTGCTCAAGTACTTCCATAGTCACTCATCAGCCTCGTTTATTAGATCGTAAAAAAAACCCTGCCCATGGCTTCTTGTGCCCAGAACAAGATTATTTCTCGGTTCTTCCTCGAACCAAAGAACTACAAAATGCTCTTTCGACTCTGCTCTCTTCGCAGATCCACTTGCTCTCCTTTCGCCTCTCGAGATTGTCTTCTATACTCTGATTTCTTGATGATCTCTCTGTGTCCCCTGAATTACCTACTTTCTTTCTTTCCTCAAAAAGGTTGTGTGGGTCTGAATCCCCAATTCGTGGTCAGGCTTGGAAGCTTTACATATGGGTACCCTGCCCCATCTCCTCATTAATTCTTGAGGATGACCTTCCAACTACCATCCTGACTGGTTATTCATTTCTGGGTCAGAGGAGTATTGAGAAATTACAATCAGTAGGTAATGGTTTGGTGAGGATCATCTCAACCATTCTTGGTTTCCCTCATGATCTCTCTCATAGCATCCATGGTCTATCTTGGCAAACTCCCCCCTTTCAACAGTTGTGCAACACATATCCAATTTCTATTAATAACAAAAAATTCATACATTGACCCTTTTATAAAAAGGTTCATCAAATAAAACATTCACATATATTTAGTTTGCCATAGTTTCTTGATCAATTATAATTATATTTACAAACTGGGGGAAACAAGAGTATTACAGTAATAAGTATTAAGTGAAAAGCCACAAAAATGATAAGAAGGCCTTAAGATCAACCAACATAGTACACAATGAATCTTAGAATTATGCACAATATATGTTAGAGATTATAAATAATTGTGAAACTTTCACTATATACAAAATGAAACCTTAATAAGCATAAAATGAAATCCTACTAATTTAGATAATGTTCTATGCAAGCGAAACAATCATATACAATGAAAGTTCTCAATTAATTCATCTCTTCATGGTGCTTCGAGGTTTCCATTTATCACACTACTATCACTCATATATGCGGTAGCTAATGACAAATATGTAATGTCCCATAAAATCATTAATTTTCCAAACTTTTTTTTTCCTATAAAGGAAAAAAATGTCTCATCATATAATTAGTTTAATAAAGTTTAATAAAGAATTATATTATTGTCAAAAATTTAGAATATAATGAAGTATGTGGTGATACTTATACACGTGAGAAATTTAGTGTTATCATCTTATTTAGTTTAAAGAACTTCTATAACAAGTTAGATTCAAACTTAAGTTTTGTTGTTTTTATAAGTTTTTAAATATTTAAATGTTTTTCATGCTTTTTGCTAAGAAAAAATTATCATTTTTTAACCCTTTGAATGTTTGATAGTTGCTTTGCCTTTTTCCTTATTTGAATTTTATATTTTCCTCAATTCTTAAATTAGGGATGATTTCCAAATCGAACCCTCATTTAACTTTTTCAAACTTCACATTTTCCCGATTTCCAAATCAAGCCCTCTTGAAACTTGTTTGAACTTTGCTTCCTCCTTAATTTCGAAATTGGACCCAATCCCTTTATCAGGCCCTCATTTCCCTTGCTTATTCCATAATTTTGAAATTAGGCTCGATCCCCTAATCAAGCCCTCATTTCCCTTTCCTCCTCCCTGATTTCGAAATCAAGCTTGATCTCATGATGGGGCCTTTCCTCTTTCACTTGCTAATTGTTTGCCTTTTCCCTTGAACCTTTACTTTTTCCTTCGAACTCCTCTCGATTTCTAAATTGGGCTTGATCCCTTGATTGGGCCCTTGTTCACCTTGTTTCCTTCATGGTGTCTAAGTTGGGTTTGATTGCTAAATCAAGCCCCTTCTTACCTACTTCAAATCGATCCTTATGTTTTTTTTTAAAAACCCTTCACCTTTGCTTTAAACTTTCACCTTTACCTTCGAAAAATGCACTTTAAAACATTTTTCTAGATGCCCTATTTCTATAAAGGACCCAATTTCCAAACCGGGCCCTTCATTCATTGTTCAAACTTTACCCTTCGCTTGATTTCCAAATCGGGCCCTTGACTAACTTTTTGAATTTTCCCTTCGCCTGATCGTCCGAATGGGCCCGATTTTCAAATTGGGCCCTTGACAAATTATTCTAACTTTACCCTTCAGTTGATCCTTAAATTGGGCCTAATTTCCAAATCAAGCACTTAACCAACTGTTTAAACTTTGCTTTACTCGTTCCTTAGATTGGGCCCAGATTCCAAATCAAGCCTCTGACCTACTGTTCAGATTTTTCCATTCTCCTGATCTTTATATCATGCTCGATTTCCAAATTGATCCCTTGACCAACTATTCAAATTTACCCTTTTCTTCCTCATATTGAGCCCAATCTCAATGAGGCCCCGATTTACCTTACTTCCCTCCCAATTTCTAAGTCAAGGCCAATTGTTGAATCAGGGACCTGGTTTCCCTAGTTTGAATGTATAGTTCCCCTTTCAAATTGACATGTAAAGTACCATGGATATTCCACTGTAACAGTTCATCACAACATATCTAATAAATAAAAATGAAATCTACACTATTAAGGTTTAAAATTCCTTTAGCTTTCAGAATATTTAGTTATTGATTTTCTGCTTATGCAGGAAATAGATAAAATGAGAAAAATAGAGAACGGTAAAATAAAATCACACACCATCCACAAAATAGCACAAATATTTTCTCTAGGAAGCCCTTATGGGAGAAAACCCAACTAGAAGGTGAGGTTGTTTTTCTCTCTTTTCTCTGGTATGGAAATAATGCAAGTACAAAGGAGAAGACACTCTCTATGGAGTTACATGAGACATGTGGCATGTTAGGTTGCCATAGAAAATTAACCCCCTCTGTTATGCTCTCGTATTTCCCACTCCCAATTGCTCTGCTCTGCTATAGAACAAAACACAGTAGCATAAAATGGAACCCCTTCTCCTCCTAGTGGCCCGATATTTAACATGGTCCAATGGCCATCTAGGGATAGGTTTTTGACTTACTCAACCCTCAATTGTGATAGGATTTTGAAACTTCTAGAATATTCTTGAAATTACATATGTGGATAGCCCCATATGCTTGAGTAACGGGGGATGACATGGCATCCTCTCGTACCATGGTGGTCAACATGATAGGTCAACTTGCGAGAGGGATAACTTTTTCATACGAGATCCTATTGATGTGATTTTTCACAGTTGGAAAGGTATCGATGTGTAGAATAGTGTCACGAGATCCCATTTATGATGTGAAATTTTTAACCCTAAAAAACATTGTTTGATACCTCAAAATTTCCCTAGAAGGTTTCAGACCCCAATTTGCCAAACTGGGAGCTCCCACTAAAATGACCCTACAAGTTGATTCCTCCAACTTTTCCCACTCTGAAAGCATCGAGATAGATGACAGACAATATAATGATCCTATCCCGGTCACCC
Source organism: Picea glauca (assembly GCA_000966675.3). NCBI lineage: Eukaryota > Viridiplantae > Streptophyta > Pinopsida > Pinales > Pinaceae > Picea > Picea glauca. The sequence goes on along the minus strand of JZKD02S2255038.1, from coordinate 761,599 downwards.
TATACACAAATCAACCTCAATTTTGTTGTCAGGACCTCCTTTAAAAATGATTTGAAGGTGCAAATCTCAAAAGGTTCAATGTTTCACTGCTAGGAGCCTCTTCATATCAGGTGAGTCACCTACCCAAAACTGGAAAAGTAGTGCTCGAAAGTAGACACAACTAAATGCAAAAGTTAACAGTTTCTCAATTAGAATTCATAGTCTTGTCCCTAATTTCACAAGATTAAGAGAAAATGATGCAGGAGCATCGCCAACAAAGCACAAACATGGAAGACAACTGGGCGCACTAGCGCACATTTTGAAATATTTTGAATTTCAAATGATCAATGTATTAATGTGATATCTGACAAATGTCTTTGAGTTATGAATGTATTTAATGACTAGAGGTTGAACCATCACATAAGATTAATGGGGGAATGTATTTTGGTTTATGAATCGGATCGCAGTACAGATTTGGAGCTTACGCTCTTATTTGTCTGACTCGATATTTATTGTAGTAAGTGTTAAGTAGTTGGTAGCATTTGATTCCATTTAAGATATCATAGAATAGTTGGAGGGAAGACTCGAAGAGCACCTCTTTGTATAAATCTTTGTAATATTCTTCAAGGAGAGGTTGTTGATGATCGTTGTTGTTGCAGATAGAGGAGAACCAAGCAATAGATGAATCTATCTTGTATAGGTTAAGGAGTAGTGAAGAACAGTGTATGTATGTATACAAATTTCAGTTGGATGAATATAACAAAGATATATTGTTCCAAATGTGTGTTGATTATGTGTGTATCTGAATGAATGGTAGAGTTTCTGTTATTTTTCAATTCTCTGTTATTTCTTTTCTTGAATCCATGACTGCATTTACTTTTTTGAATGTATGAGTCATTGTGAGGAGTAGCTAAGTTTCAATCATTTATCTTCAGTGAGCGAGTGCAAAGTGTGCATAGTGTCCGTAAGGAGTGCGTGACTGAATCTGTTTCGACTCGAAGGCTCAGAAGAGATAGTGAAACTCATATGTATGCAAGGAGTGTATTGACGTCTGCAAGGAGTGCGTGATTGATTTTTCAAACTCGAAAGCTTAGGAAGCATAGCGTGATTTTAGTCACAGGAGACAGAAGTAGTTGGGAAACAACCGCAAGGAGTGCGAAGCTCATCCACAGTGGAGCCGACTGTAGGAGGAATCTGTTGCAGGGTGTGCATAGATCAAAATCTCGACTAAGTGTCGAAGAGATTGTTCAGACAAACAAAGGAAATCAAAGAAGGAAATCTCAAGAGGGAGAGTGACAAAATTCTTTCAGGAGAGAAGTCCGTGAAGTCTTCACTGAAAATTAGTGATGGTGAGATTTTTTCTCGGGAGAAGGTGAACAATTCCAGACCATTAGATCTGGTAAAGATTTCAGAGTTCGACAAGTTTGAGGAATTGGAGAAAGCAGAGTCACGAAGTCCAAAATCGTGATTCAATCTCTACCATTGATTTCTTGAGAGCACATGGCTACGGATTAAGGAATTCGGGAATCGGAAGTTCAGAGGTTGTGGGCAGAATGCCTGGAGTTTCACGAAGTCACAAAGTCCGAACCATAGTGGGCCAACGAATCCAAGGAGACACGTGGCGGAAGTTCGGAACCTCGGAGAATAGAATTTCAGGAAAGGTTCAAGGAAGGATTTGGGATATCCCCGAAGTCTGAACCGCGAAGAGGTAGACCCACAGTCATAGCCGTGGTCACTTGTGAAAGAAACTTGTGTGTGTGGGTAGAGTAAATTCGAGTGTTCATAGAGACCCAAGGAGTCGTTCTGACTCAGTGAATCCAAACGATCCAAGACTGGGAGGTCGAGCAACCCTTTGGAGGGAAGAGGGTTTGAGTCGGAGTGGTTTGAGAGCGTGATTTCTCCTATAGACAGTAGGTGAAGGAGGATATAGTATGATACCAGAGTGGTATCAGAGCGAGTATAGAATTGACTTCTGTAAGGAGAGGTATCAGAAGCGTCAACACAATGCTGCCTAGAAGACGTGTTGATCTGCCTGTAGCCAATAGAGCTATGGAAAGAGAAATGAGAGAATTGCGTGCAAGGCTAGATGCCATGGAAACAATGCAAAGGAGAGTGCCTGATGCTAAAGATGTCAGTGAGGCAGAAATCGAAAATGTAGAATTTGAAGAAGCTGTGGCTAAGGATGCTGCGGAAGAATGCTTTTTGAGAGCAGTTTTCAAATTGGGTGCCAGAGAAAAGATTGGCATCACTATGTATGAAGTAAATTTAGACATAGAGTAATTGCTTGACTCGATACGAGCAATGAAAAAGTATTTCGACTATGAGGATGTGGAAGAGGAGAAAAAGGTAATGCATGTTGTCACTAGGCGGAAGGGACATGCAACACTATTGTGGGATGAACTGTAGGCCGATAGGAGGAGAAAAGGAAAACAAAATATCAAGAGTTGGGATCGAATGGTAGCCAAGCTTAAGGAAAAATTCATGCCCAAGGATCACTAGATCAATCTGTTCAGGAGGATGCAAAACCTAAGACAGAGAGGATTTACTGTGAAAGAATACACATAAGAGTTCTATAAGTTGAATATTAGAGCTGGACAGAGAGAGAGAGATGAAGAGAATGTTGTTAGATACATTAATGGCTTGAGGTATGATATCTAGGACGAAATCATCATGGCGACAGTCATGACTATAGAGGATGCGTATCATATGGCGGTGAAAGCAAAAGAGAAGTTGGTTAGGAAGCAGAGTCAATAGAACATAGGTCGAAGTTTGAACAAAGGCAAGGGAGTTTCCCAGGATAAAGCACAGAAGCCTAAGGATGAGGCGGAGAAGCCACATAGTCACTCTGAGAGACGAGGAAGTTCTCGAGGAAGGCAGAGTGGTGGTAGAATTTCTTTTCCCAGAGGAAGAGGAAGAGGAAGAGGAGGAGAAGTAAGGTGTTATGCCTATGGAAAGACATGACATATGTCTTGGGATTGTTCTAAGAGAAACAAAGAAGGTGAAGCTCACATCTCAGAAGCGCATAAGTGAGATCCTGAGACAGAAGGTGCAGAGGATGGAAGGTCCTTAATTACAAAGAAGGTTCTTTTGAAGCAAGAGCCAGAGGCCAAAAAGCCAGTGTAGAGGAACAATTTGTTTAGAACATATTGCAAAACGAAAGACAAAGTTTGCAAGGTGATAATTGACAGTGGGAGCACTAGAAACTTAGTATCCGTGGAGATGGTGGAGATCTAGAGCTGGAGACGAATGCACATCCGACACCGTATAAAGTCTCATGGTTGCAGAAAGGTCATCAGGTAACAGTTACTAAACAATGCCTGGTTGAATTTAAAATAGGAGGATATAGGGATGAGATCCTATGTGACGTAATTTCTATGGATGTCTGTCATGTTTTGTTGGGAAGAACCTGGCAGTATGACATAAATGTTATCCATGATGGGAGGAGGAATACATACACCTTATAGAAGAATGGTAGGACACAGATGGTGCTACCATTTAAGAAAAGAAGGTGAAAGATGAAGCCAGCACGAGCATACTTCTCATGAGTGGGAAGGAACTCCTGAATGAAGTAAATAAGGAACATGAGATGCAGTTTTCTATAGTGAGGAAACCAAGGGTTATCCTTACCATTACTTCATTGGAGGATTTGCCGGAGGAAGTTTAGGAGCTATTAGAGAATTTTTCTGATATTGTAGTGGATGAGTTTCCAAACTCATTGCCACCTATCAGAAGCATCAATCATCACATTGAATTGATACCAGGAGCAAGCCTGCCGAATAAAGAAGCATGCAGGTTGACGCCTCAAGAGAACGAGGAGGTGAAGAGACAGGTTCAGGATCTGTTAGACAAATGATTGGTCAGAGAAATATTGAGTCCATGTGCAATACCAACTATATTAAGACCAAATAAATATGGAGGGTGGAGAATGTGTACGGAATCGAGATCCATAAACAAGATTACCATTAGATACAAATTTCCATTGCCAAAGATGGATGACTTGATGGACTACTTGAGTGGAGCCAACTATTTTTCAAAAATTGATTTGAAAAGTGGATATCACTAGATCAGGATGAAAGAAGGCGATGAGTGGAAAACAACATTCAAGACAAATAAGGGGTTATATGAATGTCTTGTTATGTCGTTTGGCTTAACTAATGCCCCGAGTACTTTTATGAGACTGATGAATGAAGTGTTAAAGGATTTCATTGGTAAGTTTGTGATTGTGTATCTAGATGATATATTGGTGTTTAGCAAGAGTAAAGAGGAGCACTTGAGACATTTAGCATTTGTAATGAAGAGGCTGCAGCAAGAGAAGCTGTTAATCAATATGAAAAAGTCCTCTTTCTTGAAGACAGAGCTCATATATTTGGGTTTTGTGATTTCTTCAAACGAGTTGAATATGGATCCCCAAAAGGTGAGAGCAATCAAAGAATGGTCGTCACCAAAGAATATCTTTGAGGTAAGAAGCTTCCATGGATTAACAAGTTTTTTATCGGAAGTTCATCAGGAATTTTAGCGGGATTAGTGCTCAGATGATGGATACAGTGAAAAAAAGACACAATTCTTTCAAATGGACAGAAGAGGCTAAGAGGAGTTTCAACATATTGAAGGAGAAGATAACTGAACAACCAATTTTGGTTCTGCCGGATTTCGGAAAAACATTTAAGGTAAGATGCGATGTGAGTGGAGTTGCAATTGGAGTGGTCTTAAGCTAGGACAACATACCTGTTTCATATTTCAATGAGAAGCTGAATGAAACCAAAAAGAAGTACTCCACATATGACAAAGAGTTCTATGCCATAATTCAAGCACTGAAGAAATGGAGACATTATCTCATATCGAAGGAGTTTGTTTTGTATAGTGATAATCAAGCTTTGCAATTCATAACTAGAAAGGAGAAGTTAAACCAGAAACATGCTAAGTGGATAGAGTTTATGCAAAATTTCACTTTTGTCATTAAACATATTTCTGTAAATGCTAACAAGGTTGTTGATCCATTGAGAAAGAGAATTTTGATTCTGTAGGAATTTCAAGTCAAGACCTTGGAGTTTGATCACCTTAAGGAAATGTATCACAGTGATCCAAATTTTGGGGAAGCATATGAAGCATGTGCAAATCATGTTCTCAGAGACAGAAGCCAGTGGGCCGAATATCTGATTCAGTATGGGTTGTTGTTCAAAGGATGCCAGTTGTGCATACCAAGATGCTCGATGAGGGAGAATTTGCTAAAGGAAAAGCATAGTGGAGGTCTAGCCGGACACTTCGGCCATGAAAAAACATTTGCCCAATTAAACGGTTCATATTATTGGCCAGGTATGAGAGTGGAGGTGAAAAAATTTGTGAAAAATTGTTAGATTTGTCAGTATACCAAGGGGAAGAAACAAAACACTAGGTTGTATCACCCATTGCCTATTTCAGAGAGGCCTTGGGATGCAATAAGCATGGATTTTGTGTTGGGATTGCCAAGGACACAGAGAGGAAGTGATTCCATATTTGTGGTGGTGGATAGATTTTTGAAGATGGCACACTTTATCCCGTGTCAAAATGCCAGTGATGCAACGCATGTTGTGAATTTGTTTTTCGGAGAGGTTGTGAGACTACATTAATTTCCCAGGAGTATAGTTTCAAACAGAGATACCAAATTTTTTGGTCATTTCTAGAGAATGTTGTGGAAAAAGTTGGGGATAGAGCTATATTTTAGTTCTGCATATCATCCACAGAGGGATGGGCAAACCGAAGTGGTGAATAGAAGCCTAGAATATTTTCTGAGGAGTTTGGTCACTAAACACCATATTCAGTGGGATCAGATTCTAGCACAAGTTGAGTTTGCATATAATGAATCAGTGAACATGAGCACTGGGAAGAGTCCATTTCAAATCGTGTATGGAATGAATCCAAGAGGAGTTTTGGATTTAAAGGATCTGAACCAAAGTGAGTTTAGAAGCACGAGAGCCAAAGGTTTCGCTGCAGAGATGCAAGACCTTCTCAATAAGGTCAAGGAATAGTTGAAGAAGAGCAACGACGAATACAAACGCAAAGCTGATCAACACAGGAGAAATCTTGAATTTGAAGTTGGGGATCAAGTACTAGCACATCTAAGAAAGGAAATATTCCCGAGGGGAACATATAACAAGCTAAAATTGAAAAAGATAGGGTCGTGTAAAATCTTGAGGAGGTTTGGCGAGAATGCATATGAATTAGAACTACCAGAAGATGTGGGTATATCACCCATATTCAATGTTGCAGACCTGTATATTTACATGGAGGACGAAACCGAAGGAACTGAAGATCAAAGAAAGATCCAGTGGGAGAAACAAATGCCTATTGCAGAGAATTCGTAGATGGAAAAGATCATGGATCGGCGAGTTGGTAAGAAGATGAGAAGGAAGATGTATTTTGAATACTTGGTGAGGTGGAAAGGATGACCAGTAGAAGATGCCAGTTGGGTTAATGAAGTAGAGATCCAAAAGCATGGAATATCGGTGCAGGAGATCATGGGAAAGAGTCCATGACTTTTTCAGCCAAGGGAGTATGATGGAGGAGCATCGCCAGAAAAGCACACACGTGGAAGACAACTGGGCGCACTAGCGCACATTTTGAAATATTTTGAATTTCAAATGATCAATGTAGTAATGTGATATCTGACAAATATTTTTGAGTTATGAATGTCTTTAATGACTAGAGGTTGAACCATCATGTAATATTGATGGGGGAATGTATTTTGGTTTATGAATTAGATCGCAGTACAAATTTGGAGCTTGCACTCTTATCTGTTTGACTTGATATTTATTGTAGTAAGTGTTAAGTAGTTGGTACCATTTAATTCCATTTAAGATAACGTAGAATAGTTGGAGGGAAGACTCAAAGAGCACCTCTTTGTATAAAGCTTTGTAATATTCTTCAAGGAGAGGTTGTTGATGATTGTTGTTGTTGCAGATAGAGGGGAATCGAGCAATAGTTGAATCTATCTTGTATAGATTAAGGAGTACTAGGGATAATTTTAAAGATGGAAATTTATTTTAAAATATAGAAACCTTGGCGAATATTACTAATCCTCCATATGTCAACTATAAATGTTTGGTGATATTTTTTTAAAAATATTCAAATTTCTAAGTATTTTATATAGTTTTTATAAAATTTTGGTGATTTTTAAGGTAAAATAATTTTATCCTATAGAATTTGGGCAAATCATTTTTAAAATAGTGAA
>JZKD02S2255038.1:717366-744850 GCA_000966675.3 Picea glauca | reverse complement strand
TATTCCATAGCAAAGTTTTCTTATCATAGATTAAATTTCATAGTAAATACATACTAAATTTGTATAGTTAATAAATTTGTTATCTGCATTTTTAACAAAGAATGTAGGAAAAAATATTACCTCTGAGTAAAAACATTATGGTTAGGTTGGCTCTGAAAATCTCTAATCTTTGTCTTAGAAAATGTCTCTCTACATATGACATAGTCCATAGCTAAGTTTTCATTTCCTGTCCTGGTACTCTTTGGTTGGAGTTTTATGTTGTGTCATTATTGTTGTTGTTCTTTGACCCAATTTGTTATTGACGTGTTTCTTTACCTACCCTGTCCAGAAAAAAATTTATGTTGATTCTATGACAAGCTATCAAATTTGTTACTTAGAAAATTGAAAGACTGACCATGGAACTGTTAAAAAGAAAGAATAACATCAATTTTCCACTAGATATGGATCTAATTCCTATAATAATATCCCTAACTATTGAATTGATAATCTCCACTGCCAATAAAAGATTGCAAAAGAAGTTATACTTACTTGGCACATCCATGGTGAAGACATGGGAATTGGTGGTTTCTTTCCAATCTACTTGGATCAGGGCACCGACCTCAATTTCTTTGGGTTATACTTCTTCTTAGAGATTTTCACTACCGACCGATATCAGGTCCGGATAAAGTCTAAGAGATGTAACTGTTATATGAAACCCTCATTGAGGGTTTTTAGTCGCTGAGATTTATCATGTGAAGTGCCTGCATAATTTTCTCAGTCGCCTCAATGGATTACTGATAAATGCACGATACATAGAGGGAGTTCCCTAAAGAAATATCCAACAATAGGAACATAGTCAGTCAGAACTCCCTATCTCCTCGTTGGAGGAAAAAACCAACAATTATATTCTATTTGGATCAAGTGCCTTCCTTTAATATTGAGGGTTTTGTTTCAATTCCCCTACCACCTAAGGTATGGAAATAATTTCGAAGGGAAACCCTGGTCTAGTTATGGATATATTTTCTTTCTGAATAGATGGGTTACTAGACCTCGTCCCTTGGTGAATCGAACCCCCACAAAACAAATGGTGTTTGGTCGACATTCCTATGAATATCGTTATTGAGCTGAGATTTGGCTCAAAGCGGCTTCAGTTAGAAGCATTGATGAAATCATGCAACTCTCTTGCCAGTTCCAAGAAGATATGTCGTTTCAATTGGGTGATTCACCTGTTGGAGAAAGATATGGAAGAGCAGGAGGGCGGGTTGGTGGCCCAACTCCAATATTTTAACGGGTTGAACTAAACCCCTTTTCACCCCCATTTTACCAATCCCCTAGTCCAACCACACAAAGATCAAGCACCTACCGAGGAACATACCCCATGAGGGTAGGTTACACACAAGTTATCCAATGAATTGATTCTATGTCATTTGGGGTTCTAAGGGAGAATCTGACTAGACGAGAGTCAAAGCTACAAGGAGGTAAATAAAAAAAGTGTGTATAGTTTACCCGGTCGTATAACCAAACGCAAATTCCTCTTCGGCTACACGAGTCGCATGGGAAAAATAATTGATAGCAGTCCCATCGCTACTATTTACGTCTAAGAAAATGTGTGCACAATATACGTTGTTTGTCTTGGAAAAGGATCATCTGACTATTGTTGTCATTGCCTCTTTGATGTATGATACCCTACTTTAATCATCCTCAATTTTACTTGGGATTTCATCCTCACCTTCATCACAATCATCCATTTCGAGTCGCATTAGATCCCATTCAAATCTAGTAGCTCGAGTTTATGAACATGGAAGCCATGCACTAGAATGTGGAACTTGGAAGCTGTGCACTAAATCCAAGACATCAATAATGAAAACTTGGAAGCCACCCACCTTTTCCAACTGGCTCAAAATAGTTTTCTGGCAATTTTGGCAATTTACTATTTTTAGCAGGTTTTAACTTCCAGGGCCATTTTGAGGGCCCAAATGAAGGTTTTTTGAGATCGAGGTTCTCAATGATAGCCAAATGCATGATTGATCCCCCAAAATGAATATCCTCAACGATACCTTTCCAACGAGCTATCATACGCCTAAAGCAGAGATCGTATGCAAAAGTTACAACCCCGGGAAGTTGATGTACTAACTTACCCAAATGGGGCCCACATGAATTTTGGTGCTTCATCTCCTAGGGGTAGGTTTTTGGATGTTGAGGCTTTTTGACATTCTTGTTTATTGTAAAAAGGCCTTCAAAGCCTCATTGTAATCATCTTCTTGCGAATGCGAGTAGCCGTCACATCTCTTCTCAGAGATAAGTTGCCACCATTCTAGTGAGTCTTTCACTCTGTATTTTTACAGTCTCTGTACATTTCTTTCATTAATAGAAATCATGTATTACTATATATCTGTGTTTATGGTTGCATCTCTGATACATTTCTACTACATTATTGAATATCTGCGATATCTCTGTGCATTTCTTTATTATATCATCGCTCTCATTTCGTGCTGAAAATAAATCCAGATCATCCCTTCAAATACAAAGACTAGAACGAGGTCCTTTCAAAGGAGAAGTGTGAGGCACTGGAATCAAAAGTTGAAGCTTGTGTGAAACTAACAAAAATAAATAGGGTGACTCTTCTTAAGGTAGAGAAGCAATAGAGGGATGTTGCATAGGAGAAGATGGTGCATTCCCTTTGGCAATAAATGTTGTAGGAAGATAAGGATACAAATCTTATGGAAACACTTTATGCATCAATATGTCAAAGAGTTACAACGGAAAGGGATAAGTGTTTGGGTCTTATAGAGGCTAAAAAAATCATCTACATGCAATGGTTATGCAAGCAAGAAAGGTCACCAACTCTGCTTAGCAGACAAATGATCACCAACTTTGTTTAGTATAAAAAATTATTTATGAGACAAACGGGGCCAATTTATTCTAGAGAATTCAAATAAGCTAGTATGTAAGTGGAAAACTTGGCACCAAATATGACATTGGCTATGCACATCAATGGATCGAAAAATACTACATCAGAGGAGCTATGAAAGTTGCAAAACTAATCACTCTAGAGGATTTTAAAGATTATTTGATATTGTATAGTTGAATATAGATTTAGTTGTAAAAAAGCCCCGAGGGTTAGCCCAAGTGGTCATGATCCAAACATGAGATCTCTCCCCTGGTGAATTAGTGAGGACATGAGTTTGAATCTCTTAATCCCCTTGGGTTTAGGCTTTGTTAATAGGGTCGACAATTTACCCAATTTACCATCCTCATGGGGAAGTACTTAGAAGGTTTTTTGTGAGGATTTACTTAGAAAAATAATATTTAGTTGTAAGTACCTTATGCTAGAATTAGCAATGAGTGTACACTGTGTAAGATAATCTTAGATCAATAAAGCGCACACACAAACTGAGCACATTGAAAACGATGTCAGAATTAACAATGGGTAGAAGATGTTTTCATTGTTTTTAAATATTCAATAGGTATCCACCATAGAGGTGGAATACTTAAAAGTCATATGTGATTAGAAGATTGTAGGGACCTCAATTGTTAACAACATGGAATCACATGTGATGAGAAGATTGTAAAGACATGTTAACAACATGAAATCATCAAACCTAAAAAGTAACTTTCAAATTTTTAGAAATTCAAATTCAAAAATGTTATTGTGAATTGCATTCCAAATAAATGTTGGAATGATATGTTTCATAAATATGTTTATGTAAAGTAATATAGATCCAAAAATATATTCATATAAGCTTCATATTTATACAAAAATTACCAAACAACGACATTGGCATAATGAAACTGATTCAACATATTTTTCAAATAAAATTATTGCACATCATAAATATAAAAAAGATAGAAGTGATCAGTTTGAATTTAACATGGAGTATAGGATTTTACATAATTCACTCATCGCCTTTCAATATTGAAATATTTATATGCAAATGTAGTATTGCAATTCGAATATCTATCAACAAAGTTGTTATAGAAAGAACAATAATTTCCCGTATTTATATCAGTAGTCTGCTCGACAAACTGGACATTTATTTCTATATCTCAGCCATGACACCCCATCAAAAGAGAAATATGTGGTACCATAAGATAAGGTGAAAGAGGAATTTGTTGTTCCCCTAGATTTGGATCAGTACGCAAAAATCTTGCCTAGTCCTCCGACAAAGGTGAGTTGGGCAAATTAGGCAAAAGAAGGAGAGATTATAGAACGATCATAACCTCCAAGCCAAGGAAAAACAAGATTAAAGGGAGCAACATCAAATTCATTGAAAGCAACAAAAACTTGGATAATAGTAGTTAAGAAGAAAAAGCCTCATTCAATAACATAGTTAGTGGTGACAAGAAGTCAAACACATAATCCAATCTAGACATGTATTATTTCTGCATTTTGTTATATAAACAATTTGTCAAAATTTTCTCGTGCAAGAAATATCTGAATATAGCTTTGGTAAACACAATCTTTTTCAAAAATTAAAAACTAACAATTTTTTAAAACTAACATTTTTGTAATATTACCGTTAGCCTCAACTACAATCCCTATATAATATAATTTTCTTTTATTTCGATTAAAAAAAATATTTATTCATTTACTCTAAAACATGCACTACCTCTAATTATTTTATGAAGAGTTATAAGAATGTTACAATTAAAATTTACAATTAAATACACAAATTTGAGATTTATATATAATATAATTTTCTTTTATTTCGATTAAAAAAATAAAAATATTTATTCATTTACTAAAAACATGCACTACCTCTAATTATTTTACTAAAAGCGTTATAAGAATGTTACGATTAAAATTCACAATTAAATACACAAATTTGAGATTTATATATTGAAAATTCAAATGGTAGATATTGTACCAAATTGTGTAATTATGTACATAAAATCAAATGATATTTTAAATTTGAACCACCTATAACTTCCATGAGACAAAAAAATGTAAAGCGTACATTTTCATTTTTCAGATTTCCTATGAGGGGAGGACTACTTGTAACCCTGGTTTACTTTGTATTTAAAAGAGTTATAAGAATGTTACAATTAAATACACAAATTTGTGATTTATATATTGAAAATTCAAATGGTAGATATTGTACCAAAATTGTGATTTATATATTGAAAATTCAAATGGTACATATTGTACCAAAATGTGTAGTTATGTACATAAAATCGAATGATATTTTAAATTTAATCACCTATCAATTCGACGAGACAAAAAAATGTAAAGCGTACATTTTCATTTTTCAGATTTCCTATGAGGCGAGGACTACTTGTAGGCCTTGTTTACTTTGTATTTGTTTTATATTGAAAAATTTATTTTTAATTGATTTATTTTATTATTTTAAACTTTAAAAAAAATATTTTTTTTTAATTAAAAAATTAATAATAGTTTTTTTAAATGTTTTTTTTTTAATAAAAAATGAAGAATATTTTATTAAAATGGTTGCAACCAAATTAATATTAAGTATACAAAAAAAATTGATATAAAGTTTCGTACAAAAATGAGAATTCTTAGAAACCACATAATAGATTTTGCTAATGTTTATGATGTTTATGATGATTACATCACAATTGTTCTTGCGAGTAAATTACTTAATAAAAATAGCTAGTGTTATAATTATTTTAAAAAACATAAGAACTAACAAAACTCATGATTGTTGTTTGCCTCCTTCTAACCAACATTAGAGGGAAGACAATTTTTATACTCGTTGTCTATGTCATCTTTCATTTGGAATATTGAGTCCTACTCTTTGAAATATGCTTGGGCAGAGTTGATTGGCATCATGTTGTTTGAGGCTATGGAGTGGTATTCTTTACTAAGGTTGATGACTATGTTCCTTAGCATGTTGCACTCTGCTTGAACCAAAAAATCTAATTTCTTCCTTTGTTGGACCAAAAGATTCATAATTGTCACGTTATGAGTGGTGCATTAATGTTCATTCTCAAGAACTTTGGAGGTTATCAAGAACATGGAGCTTCTATTACATTGAGTAGACTCCTCACGCCTTCAAAGAGTTCTCCTAATTTCCAAAATATCCTTGCAGTTAGTGATTTCTGAGCTCGAATTAGAAAGAACTAAGGGTGATAGGGTCGAATTGAAGCCAAGTTGACTAAAACTAACTCCATCACATAGGGGAGGTTCTCTATTCTACACGCCTAGAAGTAGAATAACAAACACATTATTCTTCTAGAAATTATTGTAACATGGATTGAAGTTACCAACATGTCTAATCCCAAATATAAATTGAAAGACATATCCCAAACATTTAAGAACCAAAGTGCATAGAGATAAAATTTGATTACTAATGATAAATAGAAAGCTAAAGAAGTGAATTCTATGGGAATTCAGAAGAAGATAGAAATCCTACATAAGAACCTCCTTCTGATCCAAGTCCAAATCCTAGAGGCAATTTCCAAATATTTAGATCCAAATGCATTCCAGAAAGCTAAGCACTCTAGCAATTATCATTGAATGCCTCCAAAAATTGAAGCATGTATACTAGCATCTTGAAGAGACAACCCAAGATCAAATAAATATCGTACTTGTTGGGATTGAGTCTACTTGAGAGATCTCCTGGAGTTGATGTGAATTCCATTCTAGGTGTGCACCCCCGCCTTGCTAGTGAGAGACCATAAAAACAAGTTCAATAGACAAGACATAGTTTATTTCCCGCAGGAAAGCAAGATGGGGTCGTGTCCTTGCATATCCCCTCCCCGTGCTTGAAGAATGATATGATAGGATTTGGAGCATGTTTTAGTTAATGGATATGTAGTGTGGCTAGGGATCACAAACCTTAAATACTTAGGGAGATATAACAATATAATTCCCCCCCCCCCATTATTTTCAAGACCTCTAGATTTAATAAGGTGGCTTCATTGGCTAGTAAATTGTCCCAAGAAGTAAATTCCCGTGAGACTTGATAAAATGAAATTATGATATGATCATTAATCTTTGTATTTATTTGAGCAATGACCAGAGCAATCTTGTTGTCCATCAGAGTTGATTTTACAATCATCAATTTGATGCTAACACTCGAGTCTCTTATAGTGATCAAAGATTTTATGTTAACATCATTTGCAAGGAGAAGACCTTGAAGAAGAGTATAGACCTTGATTTGATTGTCCTAGAACCTAGACAAAAAATGTTTTCCGCACCTTGGATTCAAAGCCTCATTGTACCTACTTATAAATGCAAGGATACAAGAAATCCCTCTAATTATAGGACCATTATGATTAGCTCCATTTTAGCTAAGTTTTATGGAAGTATTTTGGAAAAGAAGATCGACACATGGCTAGAAAGACATGGAAAAAGAGCTAGATGCCAAGCTAGGTTTAGAGGATACCATTCCACTATGGACCACTTTGTTACATTTAGGATCATTGTAGTGGAGTGTCGTAATGATAAAACCGATCTCCTTTATTGTTTCATTGATTTTAGAAAAGTTTTTGACATTGTGCCCAAGAATAACCTCTGGAATAGGCTAGAAGAGATTAAAGTCCCTTTCGAGTTAAGAGTTGATGCAGTAAGGCTATATGAGAAAGTTATTTCCAAGTTTAGGAACATTGAGGTCTGGTTGAAATAAATTAATTGTAGTATAGGATTCAAGCAAGCTTTTCCCCTATCTTCTACCCTTTTTGGCATCTATATTGATAAGTTAGAAGATTGTTTGGAGGACGTAGGCTTTGTTGTCCCGAATCGCGCTAGTATAGTCATCATCCTCCTTCTTTATGTTGATTATATTATTCTTATGGAGAAGATTCTGTATGACCTAGGTAAGAAACTAATAACCCTAAAGGACTTCTTCTACAGCATGGGCATGACTGTGAACACTGACAAAACAAAGGTTATGATAATTAAATACAAAAGGATCACCTACAATAGTTTTGTTTATGACAACAATAGATTGGAGGAAGTGCCTTCATACATGTATCTTGGAATCAATATCTACCACAAGCGCAATTGGAACTATAGTGTTTGAAAAAGGATAAATGGAGGGTGGAAAGATTATTATGGACTTGAAAACAATTATAAATCAACAAACCTTTGGATTTGGGATAAAAAAAACTCCTCTTTCACACTCTCGTCACTCTAGTTATTTTATATGGATGTGAAGTTTGGGGTTGCAGTATATCTAGAGAGTCCTGGAGAAAGATTGAATAGATCCAAAAGAATTTTAGAACTTGTAATCTTAAAATTAAGGGAAACACACTCTATCCTATCCTCCTCATAGAAGCAAGCCTTTCCCCCATTGAGAGTTTTAGGAAATGAGGAACACTTCCACACTAAACCTAGAAGAAGAGAGGAATAAAGATTTAATCAAGAAAGTAAATGACAAAGAAACACACAATACACATATATTTTACCCTAGAAACCCAAATGGGAAAACC
Organism: Picea glauca; assembly: GCA_000966675.3. Classification (NCBI taxonomy): domain Eukaryota; kingdom Viridiplantae; phylum Streptophyta; class Pinopsida; order Pinales; family Pinaceae; genus Picea; species Picea glauca. The sequence goes on along the minus strand of JZKD02S2255038.1, from coordinate 736,477 downwards.
AACATTCCTTGAGTGTTTTTCTCTCTTGATGTCTTATTCGTTCAAAATAAAAGGTTACATGCCTAACCTTGGTCTACACCTAAGAAACAATTGACATCATACCTTCTTTATTTACACAAGAACAACCCTGTAGCCAATTTGGCTTACATCTACATGACCACCAACCTCTAAAAAAATTTCTCTAAAGATTAGCTTTTTCAACATTACAACACGCCTCATTTATAAGCTCTACAGTAGGAAAAACCTTAAATAAAGGCACCCAAAAATGACTACATATCCTCGAAGATCATTGGCTACAAATCCCGTGATTCTCGTGATTCTTTTACAGTCGACTCTAAATCGGTTTACCAGTCGATTACCAATTGACCTCCATTCAATCTTTTGTCGGTTTCCATGTGCCCACCTGTCGGCCTCTTGTCAGTTGACCTCTTCGACTTGCTGTCGATTTCATCAACTTTGACTTTACCTTATCGATCCACCTCGACGTTTGACTTGTTGTTGATTTATTTGAATCCAACCTTACCAGGTCGATCCACCTCGACCTTTGACTTGTTGTCGATTTATTCGACTTTCACTACAAAGAATATAACAACCCAACATTCTCCCACTTGTTGTCTTCTTTGCTGAAACTGGGAGATTTAAGAACTCTCGTTCAAAGACACAAGGAAAAAAATCCCATTACCTCTCTGCACCAACTAGAGAACTTCAAATCACTCACATACTTGGTCAAAGAGTTTTCTATGTTATCCAATGTGTCTACTTTCTTCAGTAGCACCTTGTTTCTTTCCACCATGTCTCTTATGGAATGGTATTGTACATCAATGTGCTTAGTCTTGGAATGATAAGTTGGGTTCTTTGCTAGTAATATTGCACTTTGACTATTGCAGCTTATCTTCATAGCTCTCTTCTCAAACCCGATTCCTGAACATAGCCTTTGTAGCCATACCGCTTCTTTTCTTCCATGAGTGGATGCCATGTATTCAGCTTCTATTGATGATAAGGCTATGACCTCCTATTGCTTACTCATCCAATTGATTTATCTACCAAACATCTTGAACACATATCCACTGGTTGACCATTGACAATCCATATCTCCAGCCTAGTCGGCATCGACAAAGACATGTACATTTAATTCATTGTCACTTCTAGGTTTTCCTTGATATCATATAGCATAGTATTTTATGCCACACAAATACCCGAATACTCTCTTGACAGTTGTCCAATGCTTCTTTCCAGGTGTCTACATGTATCTACTCAACACTCCCACTGCATGGGAAATGTCTGGTCGAATGCAAACCATCACATACATTAGACTTCCAACAACACTTACATATTGAACACGTGCAATGTCCTCTATTTCCTCCTATGTCCTTGGACACTGTTCAACAATTAGCTTTTCTCCCACAGGAATTGACACCTTCACAATTTTGCAATCATGCATGTTGAAACGTTTCAAGATTGTTTCAATATACTTGTTCTGGTTCAACTAGAGCTTTCTAGCTTCTTGATCTCTCTTGATCTCCATTCCCAGAATGAAGTTCATTGCACCAAGATCGTTCATGTCAAACTTGGAGGATAGCTACTTCTTCACCTCCTTTATTGCGTTCATTTTTTTTCCAATCAACAACTTGTCGTCAACATGCAATGCTACATACATGAAACACCCACCTTCTTCTTTGGAATATATGCAGTGATCAACTTTGCTTCTCACAAATATTAAACTAAGGATGTATGTGTCGAACGTTTGATACCAAATCCTTGGTGATTGCTTTATACCATAAATGGATCTTTTCAATTTACACACCAAGTCTTTCTTGTCCCTTACTACAAATCCTTCTGGTTGTTTCATGTAGATTTATTCTTCTAGGTCCCCATGTAGGAATGATGTCTTTACATCCATCTGTTCTATTTCCATATTAAATGTTTCAGCCAGAGACATTAGTACTCTAATGGAAGTTAATTTTTCAACAAGGGAAAAAATCTCACCGAAGTCGACTCCTTCAACTTGGGAATATCCTTTTGCTGCCAGTTAAGCTTTGAATTTCTTGACTTGACCTGCGATGTTCATTTTATTCTTGAATACCCACTTGCTACCAACGATATTTCTTCCATTTGGTAATTTGACTAAATCCCATGTCTCATTCTTATGCAAAGATTCCATCTCTTCAACAATGGCGCCCTTCCAAAGTTTTCCCTCTACTGAGTGAATTGCCTCCTTGACCGACTTGGCTCTTCATCAGTGGCAGTTAACACAAATGAATAATGAAAGTTGGGCGGACTATACCTTTTGAATCATTTTATTACTCCTTATGACCCCAAAAATGGGGTCGGTTGTTCCACCTCTTCATCTGATTCAGTTGACTCATCTAAATAAACTTATTCATTCCTCAGTCCAAGCTGCACCTTCTCTGAATTATTCTCTATTTGAACCATCAATTCAGACTCAGACTTCCTTCTAACTTCTCTGAAGATCACATCTCGATTGTGCATTGTTTTCCTTGATGCAAGATCCCATAGCTTATATCCTTTAATTTCTTCTTTGTATCCAATGAAAATACACTTGACTTCCTTCTTTTCCAACCTCCTCCTCGTTTCCTTGGGAAAATGCACAAATGCATCACAACCAACTATTTTGAGATGTGAAACTGAATGCTTCTTACCAAACCATACCTCATGTGGAGTCGTGTAGACTAGCACCGACGAAGGAGACATATTCACTAGATATTTTGCAGTTTCGATTACCTATGTCCATAATTCTTGTGCAAGCCCAACACCACTGAGCATGCTCCTTGCCTTGTCCATCAATGTTCTATTCATTTTCTCAACAAATCCATTTTGTTGTGGGGTATATGGTGTGGTATTTTGGCGTTCTATGCCACACTGCTTGCAGAACTGATCAAATTCCTTTCCACAGAATTCACCATCATTGTCAGTTCTCAACACCTTAATCTTCTTATCTGTCTGGTTTTCTACAAGAGATTTAAATTCTTTGAATTTCTCGAAAACCTCTATTTTCTTCCTCAGGAAATATATCCATTTCTTCTTGGAAAAATCATCTATGAAGGAGACATAATACATGGATCCACCAAGTGAAGGCACTCAAAAGGGCCAAACACATTACTATGAACCAATTCTAGAATCACCTTTGCCCTTGTTACTCTAGATGGGAACCTTACGTGAATTTTTTTTCCATATATACAATGTTCATAAAATTCAACTTCTAAATTACATTCAGGAAAATCTTCGACCATACATTTGTTGTGCAAAGATTGAAGTCCTTTTTATCCAATATGTCCCATACTCTCATGCCATAGCATGGTCGGGTCATCTTGTCGATTCAGGTTGAATTGACTCACCCTAAGTCAAGTCGAGTTGAGTTGAATTCGAGTCAACTTCAGGAACAACGATGTTGTTTCATCTAGTCAAGTTAACATTCCCTAATAACTTGTATAAGGTTCCAATCTGAACTCCTTTCATTAAGACCATCGCACCTCAGACCATCTTGCACGTATCCTTCTGAAATAGAGTGTGCACTCCTGCATCACTCATCTTGCTAATAGATATTAGATTTCTTGCCAAACCTAGGATATGTGGCACACCTGGAAGGGTTCTACTCCTCCCATATTGCAGTGTTATTCAAACTCTTCCTTGTCTGACAATTTTGGTTGTCGAGTTGTCCCCCAAGAACACATCTCCTCCTTCATATCATTCATATTTAGAGAACCGTTCTCTATGTGGTGTCATATGATAGGATTATCCTAAGTCGATCAACCAAACATCTTGATCTCACTGTGTAGTAGTCGATGCAAGGTACACATTGCCTCCCTTATATCGAGTCATATTTCTCTCAGTCCACTGCTTCTCATCAGATCATGTACTGGCTTCTGTTGCCTTCAACTTGCAATCCCTTTTGTAATTCCCAACTTTACCACATTTCCAACAGCTTCTTGTTGTCCACTAAACTGGGGATTTAGATATACCCTTTGACTTACACTTTCTACTCAAGAATTTGCCTTTATATATGTCTACTGATCGGCCTCTCACTACTAATGCATCTTTGGTTGATCCTTCCATGTTATTTCTTCTCATTTCTTCTAATAGTAGAGATGAAACCATGTATTCTAGTGCTAATGTGGTTGAATTACTCCCTATAGCCATGACCAAGCTATCCCAAGAGTTTTGAAAAGAACATAATATGCTAACACATTTCTCCTCCTCAATGATTCTAATATCCACAGAAGATAACTGGATTATAATGGTATTAAACACATTTAAATGCTCAGTCACCAAACTTCCCTCACTCATCCTCAGAAAATACAACTTCATACTAAGGAACAACTTATTTAGTTGGGATTTTGACTAGTACAAGCTCCCCAACTTGTCCCATAATTTCTTGGATGAATATTCACCTGAGACATTGATCAGTATCAAATATGCAAGACAAAGTCAAATCGTGCTCCTTGCCCTTCTCTCGAGTTTCTCTCATTCTTCCCTCGACATGCCTGTCAGAATGGTACCTGGACAGATTGTTTCCCATTGTTCTCGATCCACAAGGAGATCTTCAATTTTAATCTTTCAAAGCTCAAAATTCTGGCCATTAAATTTTTCGATCTCTATCCTCAAGCTACTCACCATTCTTTAAGCATAATCTGTAAAGATTTCTGACTTACAACTCTTACTGTACTTAGGTTTTAGCTTAGATCCAAGGTTGTTAAGCCAATATATGATACCACATTTTAGGAAATGAGGAACACTTCCACACTAAACCTAGCAAAAGAGAGGAAGAAATATTTAATTGAGAAAGTAAATGATAAAGCAAACACACAATACACAAATATTTTACCCTAGAAACCCAAATGGGAAAACCAACATTCCTTGAGCATTTTTCTCTCTTATTGTCTTTTTCCTTCAGAATAAAAGGTTACATGCCTAACCGTGGTCTACACCTAAGATAAAATCGACATCATACCTTCTTTCCTTACATAAGAACAACCCTGTAGTCAACTCGACTTACATCTACATGACCAGAAACCTCTAAAACAATTTTTCTAAATATTATCTTTTTTAACATTACAACACGCCTTATTTATAAGATTTACAGTAGGAAAAAACCTAAAGAAATGCACCCAAAAATGGTTACAGATCCTCACAAATCATTGGCTACAAATCCCACGAATCTCGGGATTCTTTTACAGTTGAATCTAAGTCAATTTACCAGTCGATTACCAATCAACATCCATTCAGTCTTAAGTCAGTTTCCATGTGCCCGCCTGTCAGCCTCTTGTCTGTTGACCTCTTTGATTTACTGTCGATTTCTTCAAATTTGACTTTACCCGGTTGATCCACCTCAACCTTCAACTCACTGTCGATTTATTTGATTCTGACTTTGCCTGGTCAATCCACCTCGACCTCCAACTTGCTGTCGTTTTCTTCGATTTTCATTGCAAAGAATATAACAATCCAACAGAGAGCATTGCTATGATTATATACCTAACGTACAAGAACAATATAAACAACATGGATGACAAGAGGCTCTCATAAATTTCTTCAAACTTTATCCAAAACCATCAATGGCTCAAGCAGGGATGGCATAAAGATGCCAAATCTTGGCTAAATCATTGAGGAATAAAAGAAGAAGCCAACATGAGAATATTGAAAATTTTACAAATATTATCACTTATAAATTTAAGGAGAATATGTGGTGTGATAAAGAATTAATGAATAAAAGGAAATTAAGATACTTCAAGGATGTGATCAACCCTAATTTAGAAGATCAAAATTACCTCTCAGTTTTGAAAAGTGCAAAGAAGAAAATCAACATTGCTAAAATAAGGACAGATTCTCACGAGTTACATAGTGAAAATGGGCATTGGACAACTCCCAAAACACCATGGGATGAGAGAATCTGTCGCCTTTGTGACACTAAGCAGGTAGAAAATGAAAAAAACTTCGTCTTGGATTGCCCTACCTATACCCATATTAGATCCCAATTTAAAAACATCTTCCACATTACCGACCTTCCTAACCTCCTAAGTCATCAAAATTATGGTGATCTTAGAATGTTTCTCTCAATGTTTTTTTAGCATAGAAATACAATTTTAAAGAAATTGAAGTAATCTCTTACCTTCTTAAGTTTTGATAGACCATTTGGTCTCAATGGACCACCACCACCACCATCATCGAGAGTTGACATATGAGTGTAATCTTATTCAATGTAACATGCTCCATTAAATTCCATATTATACTGATGATGATAGTGATGATTAACGTCCACTAAGACTGAATTGGTCTATCTGACCTTAAGAGGGTAAGTGATTACTTGTGATTCTTTAGAATTTTGTTTCTATGCTCGAAGAGCATTAAGAGAAGCTTTCCAAAACCACCATAGTTTTTTTGAGTTAAGAGGTTAGGAAGGTTGGTGTTTTTGATAAATTTTAATTATTATTTTATTATTATTATGATTTTTTAAAATAATTAATAATTTTTTTATTAATTTTTATTTTGTTGACATATAAATCCTTTTTATCCTATCAAATATTAGTCTCTTTTGCTTATTTATTTAATTTTAATCAAAGTGTTATATATATATATATATATAATCCGGATTATTTTCGGCACGAAATGAGAGCGAAGATATAATAAAGAAATGCACAAAGATATCACGTATATCCAATAATATAACAGAAATATATCAGAGATGCAACCATAAACACAGAGATACAGTAATACACGATTTCTATTAATGAAAGAAATATACAGAGACTGTAAAAATATAGAGTGAAAGACTCGCTAGAATGGTGACAACTTATCTCTGAGAAGAGATGTGACGGCTACTCGCATTCGCAAGAAGATGGTTAAAATGAGGCTATGAAGGAATTTTTACAATAAATAGGAATGAAAAAAACCCTAGACATCCAAAAACCTAACCCTAGGAGATGAAGCGCCAAAATCCATGTGGGCCCCCTTTGGGTAAGTGAGTACATCAACTTCCCGAGGTCATAACTTTTGCATACAATCTCTGTTTTAGGCATGTGATAGCTCGTTGGAAGGGTATTGTTGAGGAGATTAATGTTGGGGGCTCAATCATGCCTTAAAATATCATTGATAACCTTGATCTCGAAAAACCTTCATTTGGGCTCTCAAAATGGCCCCGGAAGTTAAAAACTGCTAAAAATAGTAAATTGCCAAAATTAACAGAAAACTGTTTTGAGCCAGTCGGAAAAGGTGGGTGGCCATCGATATCCACCTACATCAATCCTCCCTCCTTAGGAAGTAATGGTCTCCATTGCGTTGAGTTCCCGGGGGAGAGGGAAAAACGTTTGCTGAATCTGCATCTTGGTGAGCTGCTTGCCTTGCTGGAGACGTCGCGCTGCTAAGTTTGTGGAAGTTTGTCACAAACATGTTGAGGCTGAGGCCATTCAACAAGTCGAGATACATGAGAGGACGATGTCCAAAAGGAATCTTTGCACTTTGCTTCAACCTTGTCGACTTCCTTCTGTTTGATATAAGGTGCTTGGGGCGAGGTTTTAGTGGTTGCAGTGTCCTTCTGTTCTCTTTTTGCACAGATTGTGAAGAAGCTAAATTTTTCAGTATGAGATACTACCTTGTGGCACTTTTTAGGTGGAACAGTATTTGGAATTACCTCTGGTATTCTGTAGAGATGACCCCCCAGAGAAACAATGACATTGCAGGGTCGAGACTCATAAACAACATGGTGCTTCCACATATATGGTTGGCCGAAGAGAACATCACAGACATCCAGTGGGGCAACATCACATAATACCTCATCCTTGAAGTGTTGGATGTTGTATGACAATCAACATTGTTGGCTGACACGGAGATCTCTTCCTTGGCGAAGCCACCCAATGTTGTATGACTGCGGGTGTGGTGTTGTCGACAATCCCAACTGTTTGACAACCTCTGTTGAGATGACGTTCTTCTAGCTTCCGATATCAGCAATAAAATGCAGCAGGGTCCCCTTCACCCACATATGTGAATGAAAAAGGAGCTCCCCCTCTTCAGGATCTGTTGGTTTTTTTGGTTGAATTGTTGCAGTCGCGACAATAACAGTGGGGTCTACGTCAATGATCTGTCCTTTACCATTATTTTCAGAATCAGATTCTGAATCAGGGTTTGGCTCTTTGTCTTTGATCTCGGCCACCAATGACTGTTTTGAGCGACATTCATCGGTGTTGTGTTAGGGGCTTTTGTGGAAATCGCACCATTTTTCGGTGTCCTTCTTTGTCTTCCTGTGACCCTTCTTTTCCTATGTCTTGGACTGGTTTTCGGGAGACTATTTGTTAGGGGCATCTTTGTCATACTTTGGTTGTTGCAGATTTGCAGACCTGAACTCCCATTTGTTTTGGTGCTTAAATTTTTGCGTGATTTTAACAACATATCGATAAGCAGCACATAGTGATGAGATGTCCAAAAAATCCATTTCAGTCTGGATGTATTTGTGTAGAGCCCCACGGTATTTCAGAACGAAATGTCGCTCGAAGTCTTTGATACCCAAATTGGTGCGCAAAGTATGGAAGGTATTGGTGAACTCTGGAACTACTTGGCCCCTCTCTTAATGCAGTGTGGTCCATCTCATGTACTGGTCCTCATAGTTTCCAACAAGGTAATACTGTTCCTTTACCGCATCAACAAAAAAATCCCAAGTGGGATCGGCCCCGTATATTCCAGACTCCTCCGTGGAACTTTTCTCCCAGTAAGTTTCCCACCAATATTTGACATGAGGGAGAGCTTTAAGGAGTGCGAAGGTGATCTTTTCTTTGTCGGAAAAATTGTGAACAAAGAAATAACCTTCTAGCAGAGTTAACCATTTTTCTAGGGCTTCTGCATCTATTTGTCCTTCAAATACAGGAATATCAAAATTAACTTGTACCTCGAAAGGCGAGGTGCCTCCAAAGTGGCTGCCTGATGAATATGTTCCTAATGCTATCGACATACGTTTAAGGATGTGGGAAAAATTCTCCATCATTTCGTCCCTCTGTCGCTTGAGAGATTTCTCAAGCAACAGATTGATAGGATCGTTTGCTCCATCATTTTTCCTTTCTTCTGCCATTGAGGGTTTCTTGGGTGTGCGAGAGTGATTGTCTTCAATAGAGACAAGCTCGAGACCCAACTTGCTATATGCGGACCTCGTCGGGGACATGCACTAAAAAAACGATCAAGAGCAGCTTGCTCTCATACCACTGATCCAGATTATTTTCAACACGAAATGAGAGCGGAGATATAATAAAGGAATGAACAGAGATATCGCGTATATCCAATAATATAACAAAAATATATCATATATGCAACCATAAACACATAGATACAGTAATACACGATTTCTATTGATGAAAGAAATGTACAAAGACTATAAAAATACAGAGTGAAAAACTAGCTAGAATGGTGGCAACTTATCTCTGAGAAGAGATGTGACGACTACTCACATTCGCAAGAATATGGTTACAATGAGGCTCTGAAGGCCTTTTTATAATAAATAGGAATGCAAAACACCCTAGACATCCAAAAACCTAACCCTAGGAGATGAAGCGCCAAAAGTCATGTGGGCCCCGTTTGGGTAAGTGAGTACATCAACTTCCCGGTGTCGTAACTTTTGCATACAATCTCTGTTTTATGTGTGTGATAGCTCGTTGGAAGGGTATTATAGAGGAGATTCATTTTTGTGTCTCAGTCATGCCTTTTGCTATCATTAAGAACCTCTATTTCGAAAAACCTTCATTTGGGCCCTCAAAATGGCCTCGGAAGTTAAAAGCTGCTAAAAATAGTAAATTGTCAAAATTGACAGAAAACTGTTTTGAGGAAGTCGAAAAAGGTGGGTGGCCACCGATATTCTCCTAGATCAATCCTCCCTCCTTAGGAGGCAATGGTATCCATTGAATTTAGTTCTTGAGAGAGAGGGAAAAGCGTTTGCTGAATCTACATCTTGGTGAGCTGCTTGCCTTGCTGGAGACGTCGCGCTGCTGAGTTTGTGGAATTTTTTCACAAACCTGTTGAGGCTGAGGCCATTCAACAAGTCGGGATACATGAGAGGACGATGTGCAGAATGAATCTTTTCACTTTGCTGCAACCTTGTCGACTTTCTTCTGTTTGATAGAAGGTGCTTGGGGTGAGGCTGTAGTGGTTGCAGTGTCCTTCTATTCTCCTTTTGAACAGATTGTGAAGAAGCTAAATTTTGCAGTATGAGATACTACCTTGTGGCACTTTTTAGGTGGAATAGTAGTTGGAACAACCTATGGTATTCTGTAGAGATGACCCCCCAGAGAAACAATGACACTACAAGGTCGAGACTCATAAACAACATGGCGCTTCCACATATATGGTTGGCCCAAGAGAACATCACAGACATCTAGTGGGGCAATATCACATAATACCTCATCCTTGAAGGGTTGGATGCCGTATGACAATCCACATTGTTGGCTGACACAGAGATCTCGTCCTTGGTGAAGCCACCCGATGTTGTATGACTGCGGGTGTGGTGTTGTCGACAATCCCAATTGTTTGACAACCTCTACTGAGATGAGGTTCTTCTGGCTTCCGCTATCAACAATAAAATGCAACGGGGTCCCCTTCACCCACATATGTGAATGAAAAAGGCACTCCCCCTCTTCAGGATATGTTGGTTCTTCTTGTTGAATTGTTGCGGTCGGGACAATAGCAGTGGGGTTCGCGTCAATGATCTGTCATTTACCATTATTTTCAGAATCAGATTCTGAATCATGGTTTAGCTCTTTGTCTTTGATATCGGCCACCGATGACTGTTTTGAGCGACATTCATCAGTGTTGTGCCAGGGGATTTTGTGGAACTCGCACCATTTTTCGATATCCTTCTTTGTCTTCCAGTGACCCTTCTTTTCCTGTGTCTTGGACTGGTTTTTGGGAGACTATTTGTTAGGGGTGTCTTTCTCATACTTTGGTTGTTGCGGATTTGCAGACCCGAAATCCCATTTGTTTTGGTGCTTAAATTTCTGTTCGATTTTAACAACATATCGATAAGCAGCACCGAGTGATTAGATGTTCAGAAAATCCATTTCAGTCTGGATGTATCTGTGTAGAGCCCCACGGTATTTCAGAACCAAATGTCCCTCAGAGTATTTGATACCCATCTTGGTGCGCAAGGTATGGAAGGTATTGGTGAACTCCAGAACTTAGTGGCCCCTCTCTTGCCTCAGTGTGGTCCATCTCATGTACTGGTCCTCATAGTTGCCAACAGGGTAATATTGTTCCTTTACCGCATCCACAAAAAAATCCCAAGTGGGATCGGCCCTGTATATTCCAGACTCCTCTGTGTATTTTTTCTCCCACTAAGTTTCCCACAAATATTTGACATGAGGGAGAGATTTAAGGAGTGTGAAGGTAATCTTTTCTTTGTCGAAAAAATTGTGAACAGAGAAATAACCGTCTAGCAGAGTTAACCATTTTTCTAGGGCTTCTGCATCTATCTGTCCTTCAAATATAGGAATATCAAAATTAAGTTGTACCTTGAAAGGAGAGGTGCCTCCAAAGTGGTCGCTTGATGAATATGTGACTAATGCTATCGATAGGCATTTAAGGATGTGGGAAAAATTCTCCATCATTTCGTCCCTCTGTTGCATGAGAGCTTGGTCAAGCAACATATTGATAGGATCGTCTGCTCCATCATTTTTCTTTTCTTACGCCATTAAGGGTTTCTTGGGTGTGCGAGAGTGATTTTATTCAAGAGAGACAAGCTCGAGACCAAAATTTCTATACTCGGACCTCGTCAGGGACATGCACTGAAAAAATGATCAAGAGCAGCCTACTCTGATACCACTGATCTAGATTATTTTCAGCACGAAATGAGAGCGGAGATATAATAAAGCAATGCACAGATATATCGTGTATATCCAATAATATAACATAAATATATCAAAGATGAAACCATAAGCACATAGATACAATAATACACGATTTATATTAATGAAAGAAATGTACAGAGACTGTAAAAATACAGAGTGAAAGACTCGCTAGAATGGTGGCAGCTTATCTCTGAGAAGAGATGTGATGGCTACTCGCATTCGTAAGAATATGGTTACAATGAGGCTATGAAGGTATTTTTACAAGAAACATGAATGCCAAAAACCCTAGACATCCAAAAACCTAACCCTAGGAGATGAAGCTCCAAAAGTCATGTGGGCCCCGTTTGGGTAAGTGAGAACATCAACTTCCCGGGGTCGTAACTTTTGCATACGATCTTTGTTTTAGGCGTGTGATAGCTCGTTGGAAGGGTATTGTCAAGGATATTGATTTTGGGGGCTCAATCATGCCTTTTTCTATCATTGAGAACCTCGGTCTCTAAAAACCTTCATTTGGTCCCTCAAAATGGCCCTGAAAGTTAAAAACTGCTAAAAATAGTAAATTGCCAAAATTGACAGAAAACTGTTTTGAGCTAGTCGAAAAAGGTGGGTGGCCACCGATATCCACATGGATAAATCCTCCCTCCTTAGGAAGCAATGGTCTCCATTGCGTTGAGTTCCCGGAAGAGAGGGAAAAGCATTTACTGAATCTACATCTTGGTGAGCTGCTTGCCTTGCTGAAGACGTCGCGCTGCTCAGTTTGTGGAAATTTGTCACGAACATATTGAGGTTGAGGCCATTCAACAAGTTGGGATACATGAGAGGATGATGTGTAGAAGGAATATTTGCACTTTGTTGCAATCTTGTCGACTTTCTTTTGTTTGATAGAAGGTGCTTGGGGCGAGGCTGTAGTGGTTGCAGTCTCCTTCGATTATGCTTTTGAACAGATTGTGAAGAAGCTAAATTTTGCAGTATGAAATACTACCTTGAGACACTTTTTAGGTGGAACAATAGTTGGAACTACCTCTGGTATTCATTAGTGGTGATCCCTCAGAGAAACAATGACACTGCGGGGTCGATACTCATAAAAAACATTGCGCTTCCACATATATGGTTGACCCAAGAGAACATCATAAACATCCAATGGGGAAACATCACAGAATATGTCATCCTTAAAGGGTTGGATGTCGTATGACAATAGAAATTGTTGGCTAACACGGAGATCTTGTCCTTGGTGAAGCCACCCGATGTTGTATGACTGTAGGTGTGGTGTTGTCAACAATCCCAACTGTTTGACGACCTCTGCTGAGATGAGGTTCTTCTGTCTTCTTCTATCAACAATAAAATGTAGCGGGGTCCCCTTCACCCACACCTATGAATGAAAAAGGCGCTCCCCCTCTTTAGGATCTGTTGGTTCTTCTGGTTGAATTACTACAGTCGCGACAATAACAGTGGGGTCCACGTCAATGATCTGTCCTTTACCATTATTTTCAGAATCAGATTCTGAATCAGGGTTCGACTCTTTGTCTTTGATATCGGCCACCAATTACTCTTTTGAGAGACATTCATTGGTGTTGTTCCAGGGGATTTTTTGGAACTCACACCATTTTATGGGGTCCTTCTTTGTCTTCCAGTGACCCTTCTTTTCCTGTGTCTTGGATTGGTTTTCGGGAGACTGTTTGTTAGGGGCGTCTTTGTCATACTTTGGTTGTTGCGGACTTGCAGAATTGAACTCCCATTTGTTATGGTGCTTAAAGTTTTGCTCTATTTTAACAACATATCGATAAGCAGCACCGAGTGATGAGATGTCAAAAATTGTGAACAGAGAAATAACCTTCTAGTAGAGTTAACCATTTTTCTAGGGCTTCTGCATCTATCTGTCCTTCAAATACAGGAATGTCAAAATTAACTTTTACCTTGAAAGAAGAGGTGTCTCCAAAGTGGCCGCCTGATGAAGATGTGCCTGATGCTATCGACAGAGGTTTAAGGATGTGGGAAAAATTCTCCATCATTTCGTCCCTCTGTCACGTGAGAGCTTGCTCAAGCAACAGATTGATAGGATCGCCTGCTCCATCATTTTTCTTTTATTCTTCCATTGAGGGTTTCTTGGGTGTGCGAGAGAGATTGTCTTCAGGAGAGACAAGCTCGAGACCCAACTTGCTATACTCGGACATCGTCGGGGACATGCACTGAAAAAATGATCAAGAGCAGCCTGCTCTGACACCACTGATCCAGATTATTTTCGGCACGAAATGAGAGCAGAGATATAATAAAGGAATGCACAGAGATATCGTGTATATCCAATAATATAACATAAATATATTAGAGATGCAACCGTAAACGCAAAGATACAATAATACACGATTTATATCAATGAAAGAAATGTACAGAGACTGTTAAAATACAGAGTGAAAGAGTGAAAGACTTGATTTTGGTTGTAGCGGATTTGCAGACCCAAACTCTAGTTTGTTCTGGTGCTTAAATTTATGCTCAATTTTAAAGGCATATCGATAAGCAGCAACAAGCGATGAGACGTCTAGAAAATCCATTTCAGTCTGGATGTATCTGTGTAGAGCCCCACCGTATTTCATAACCAAATGTCACTCAGAGTCTTTGATACCCAGCTTGTTGCGCAAGGTATGGAAGGTATTGGTGAACTTCGTAACTTCTTGGCCCCTCTCTTTCGCAGTGTGGTCCATCTCATGTATTGGTCCTCATAGTTGACAACAGGGTAATACTATTCCTTTACCGCATCCTCAAAAAAATCCTAAGTGGGATCGGCCCCGTATATTCCAGACTCCTCCGTGAAACTTTTCTCCCAGTAAGTTTCCCATCAATATTTGACATGAGGGAGAGCTTTAAGGAGCATGAAGGTGATCTTTTCTTTTTCGGAAAAATTGTGAACAGAGAAATAACCTTCTAGCAGAGTTAACCATTTTTGTAGGGCTTCTGCATCTATCTGTCCTTCAAATACAGGAATATCAAAATTAAATTGTACCTTGAAAGGCGAGGTGTCTCCAAAGTGGTTTCTTGATGAAGATGCCCCTGATGCTATCGACAGGTGTTTAAGGATGTGGGAAAAATTCTCCATCATTTTGTCCCTCTGTCGCGTGAGAGCTTGCTCAAGCAACAGAATGATAGGATCGTCTGCTCCGTTGTTTTTCTTTTCTTTCACCATTGAGGGTTTCTTGTGTGTGAAAGAGAGATTTTCTTCAAGAGAGACAAGCTCGAGACCCAACTTGCTATACTTGGACCTCGTCGGAGACATGCACTGAAAAAATGATCAAGAGCAGCCTGCTCTGATACCACTGATCTGGATTATTTTCGGCACGAAATAAAAGTGGAGATATAATAAAGAAATGCACAGAGATATCGCGTATATCCAATAATATAACAAAAATATATCAGAGATGCAACCATAAACACAAATATACATTAATACAGGATTTCTATTAATGAAAGAAATGTATAGAGACTGTAAAACTATAGAGTGAAAGACTCGCTAGAATGGTGGCAGCTTATCTCTGAGAAGAGATGTGACGACTATTCACATTCGCAAAAATATGGTTACAATGAGGCTCTGAAGGCCTTTTTACAATAAACAAGAATTTCAAAAACCCTAGACATACAAAAACCTAACCCTAGGAGATGAAGCGCCAAAAGTCATGTGGACCCCGTTTGTGTAAGTGAGTACATCAACTTCTCGGGGTCGTAACTTTTGCATACAATCTCCGTTTTAGGTGTCTGATAGCTCGTTGGAAGGGTATTGTTGAGGAGATTCATATTGGGGGCTCGATCATGCCTTTTTCTAATATTAAGAACCTCAATTTATAAAAACCTTCATTTGGGCCCTCAAAATGGCCCTGTAAGTTAAAAACTACTAAAAATAGTAAATTGCCAAAATTCACAGAAAACTATTTTGAGCCAGTCGGAAAAGGTGGGTGGCCACCGATATCCACTTAGATGAATCATCCCTCCTTAGAAATCAATGGTCTCCATTGTGTTGAGTTCCTGGGGGAGAGGGAAAAGCGTTTGTTGACTTTGCATCTTGGTGAGTTGCTTGCCTTGCTGGAGACGTCGCGCTACTCAGTTTGTGGAAACTTGTCACGAACATGTTGAGGCTGAGGTCATTCAATAATTCGGGCTACATGAGAAGACGATGTGTAGAGGGAATCTGTGTGCTCTGCTGCAAACTTGTCGACTTTATTCTGTTTGATAGAAGGTGCTTGGGGAAAATCTGTAGTGGTTGCAGTGTCCTTCTGTTCTCCTTTTGAACAAATTATTAAGAAGATAAATTTTGTAGTATGAGATACTACGTTGCGACACTTTTTAGGTAGAAAAGTAGTTGGAAATACCCCTGGTATTCTGTAGAGATGACCCCCCAGAGAAACAATGACACTGCGAGGTCGAGACTCATAAACAACATGGCGCTTCCACATATATGGTTGGCCCAAGAGAACATCACAGACATCCAGTGGGGCAACATCACATAATACCTCATCCTTGAAGGGTTGGATGTTGTATGACAATCGACATTGTTGGCTGACATAGAGATCTCGTCCTTGGCGAAGCCACCCGATGTTGTATGACTGCGAGTGTGGTGTTGTCGACAATCCAAACTATTTGACGACCTCTATTGAGATGAGGTTCTTCTGGCTTCCGATATCAACAATAAAATGCAGCGGGGTCCCCTTCACCCACATCTATGAATGAAAAAGGCACCCCCCCTCTTCAGGATATGTTGGTTCTTTTGGTTGAATTGTTGCGGTCGCGACAATAACAGTGCGGTCCGCGTCAATAATCCGTCCTTTACCATTATTTTCAAAATCAGATTTTGAATCAAGGTTCATCTCTTTGTCTTTGATCTCAGCCACCAATGACTATTTTGAGCGACATTCATCGGTGTTGTGCTAGGGGCTTTTGTGGAGCTCGCACCATTTTTTAGTGTCATTCTTTGTCTTCCCGTGACCCTTCTTTTCCTATGTCTTGGACTAGTTTTCGGGAGACTATTTGTTAGGGGAGTCTTTGTTATACTTCGGTTGTTGCGTATTTGCAGACCCGAACTCCTATTTGTTCCGGTGCTTAAATTTCTGCTCGATTTTAATATCATATCGATAAGCAGCACCGAGAGATGCAATGTCCAGAAAATCCATTTCAGTCTAGATGTATCTGTGTATATCCCCACGGTATTTCAGAACCAAATATCACTCGGAGTCTTTGATACCCAGCTTGGTGCGCAAGGTATTGGTGAACTCCGGAACTTCTTGGCCTCTCTCTTGCCGCAGTGTGGTCCATCTCATGTACTGGTCCTCATAGTTTCTAACAGGGTAATACTATTCCTTTACCGCATCCACAAAAAAATCCCAAGTGGGATCAACCTCATATATTCCAGACTCCTCCATGGAAATTTTCTCCCATAAGTTTCCCACCAATATTTGACATGAGGGAGAGCTTTAAGGAGCACGAAGGTGATCTTTTATTTGTTGGAAAAGTTGTGAATAGAGAAATAACCTTCTAGTAGAGTTAACCATTTTTCTAGGGCTTCTGCATCTATCTGTCCTTCAAATACAAGAATATCAAAATTAACTTGTACCTTGAAAGGAGAGGTGTCTCCAAAGTGGCTGCTTGATGAAGATGTGCCTGATTCTATCGGCAGGCGTTTAAGGATGTAGGAAAAATTCTCCATCATTTCATCCCTCTGTCGCGTGAGAGCTTGCTCAAGCAACAGATTGATAGGATCGTTTGCTCCGTCGTTTTTATTTTCTTCCGCCATTGAGGGTTTCTTGGGTGTGTGAGAGAAATTATATTCAAGAGAGACAAGATCGAGACCCAACTTTCTATACTCGGACCTCGTCGGGCACATGCACTGAAAAAATGATCAAGAGCAGCATGCGCTGATACCACTGATCCGGATTATTTTCGGCACGAATTGAGAGTGGAGATATAATAAAAGAATGCACAGAGATATCGCGTATATCCAATAATATAACAAAAATATATCAAATATGCAACTATAAACACAGAGATACAGTAATACACGATTTCTATTAATGAAAGAAATGTACAGAGACTGTAAAAATACAGAGTGAAAGACTCGCTAGAATGGTGGGAGATTATCTCTGAGAAGAGATGTGACGGCTACTCGAATTCACAAGAAGATGGTTACAATGAGGCTCTGAAGGCCTTTTTACAATAAACAGGAATGCCAAAAACCTAACCCTAGGAGATGAAGCGCTAAAAGTCATGTGGGCCCCGTTTGGGTAAGTGAGTACATCAACTTCCCGGGGTCGTAACTTTTGCATACGATCTCCGTTTTAGGCGTGTGATGGCTCGCTGGAAGGGTATTGTCGAGGAGATTCATTTTGGGGGCTCAATAATGTCTTTCACTATCATTGAGAACCTCTATCTTGAAGAACCTTCATTTGGGCCCTCAAAATGGCCCGGAAAGTTAAAAACTGCTAAAAATAGTAAATTGCCAAAATTGAAAGAAAATTGTTTTGAGCCAGTCGGAAAAGGTGGGTGGCCACCGATATCCACTTGGATCAATCCTCCCTCCTTAGGAAGTAATGGTCTCCATTACGTTGAGTTCCCGGGGGAGACGGAAATGCGTTTGCCAAATCTTCATGTTGGTGAGCTGCTTGCCTTGCTGGAGACATCGTGCTGCTCAGTTTGTGGAAGTTTGTCACGAACCTCTTGAGGCTGGGGCCATTCAACAAGTTAGGAAACATGAGAGGACGATGTGCAGAATGAATCTTTGCGCTTTGCTGCAATCTTGTCGACTTTCTTCTGTTTGATAGAAGGTGCTTGGGGCGAGGCTGTAGTGGTTGCAGTCTCCTTCTGTTCTCTTTTTGAATAGATTGTGAAGAAGATAAATTTTGCAGTATGAGATACTATCTTGCAGCACTTTTTAGGTGGAACAATATTTGGAACTACCTCTGGTATTCTGTAGAGATGACCCCCCAGAGAAACAATGACACTACAGGGTCGAGACTCATAAACAACATGGCGCTTCCACATATATGGTTGGCACAAGAGAACATCACAGACATCCAGTGGCCCAACATCACATAATACCTCATCCTTGAAGGGTTGGATGCTATATGACAATCGACATTGTTGGCTGACATGGAGATCTCGTCCTTGGCGAAGCCACCCGATGTTGTATGACTGCGGGTGTGGTGTTGTCGACAATCCCAACTATTTGACGACCTCTGCTGAGATGAGGTTCTTTTGGCTTCCGCTATCAACAATAAAATGCAGTGGGGTCCCCTTCACCCACATCT
>JZKD02S2255038.1:684452-699477 GCA_000966675.3 Picea glauca | reverse complement strand
TAGATGTCCTTGATAATGTTAACCAAACATTATAATCAACCAAACATCATAATATTTTGTGGTGGAAGAAACAATGAAACCTAACCAAACAATCGCGAGTATTTGAGGGCCATGGCTTCAACTCAGGGGTATATTATCTACGTATGGATTAAATTACCTAATTTTTCTTTATAACAATTATGTAAAATACAATAATTATTTGAAATTAAGTATAAAGTTTTAATAGAGTAATTTTTTTTAAAAAATTTTTAAATTATTTTACAAGCATCTAGGTCACACTTGATGAAGGAGAATCTCGGAATATAAACATTGGAGGGAGGTTGCTTACATGATCACCCACTTTACTTTTAATGATTTCAAAATATTTAATTTAATGGAAAATATTGTTTAAAATTTAAAGTGGAGGGTACAAAATAATGAGAGTGTTTGTTTTTAGATAACGCCGATTTATTACTTATTCGATATGCTACATTTTGTCTCGCCTGGGAATCCAAGCGATGATTTTGACAAGAATACTTTTAGTCCGCTAACAACAACTACTCAATTCTTGTTTTTTACCATAGGCTTTACGATTTCTTTTAGATTCTTGAATGTTCTAGCAAACTGAAATCTAGTTGAGTTACCTAAGTCTAGGTGAGAATGTGTCAAATCCTTGTTTACCAGATAGAAAATGTGTCCATTCCTTATTGACCTGATTGACACAGTGGTTTTCTTGGCACTAAAACAATACCTATGTGGCATTGATCTATGAACGAAGGTGAGCAGTGGGCTAAAGAGAAGGAATGAGGAATGAGGCACATCTTGCTTCCATTTTGGTTTTCAGTTTTGCTTCCAGTTTTACTTCTGGTGTGGCTTCCAATTTTGCTTCTAATTTAACTTCCATTGTTGTTTCCTTTCTTGCTTCCAAAAATGCTTATTGTTTTGCTTACAATTATTAATTTAATATGTTTTATTTCAATTTAATTAGTTAAATATATCATGTCTCTTAAATAATTTATATGATTATACAGTAAGTCATATAAATGCATTTGAAATATTTTATAGGATAACATTTATCAACAATTTTTTAGGGAAACAGAAATCCATACAAATTAACAACATCATTATATTTATTAAATCTCCATCAAAATAGAATATGCAACATCCAGTATATATAAAATAACAAGATAATTATTATAACATGATCATCATCTATAATTAAAACAAGTGAGTCAAATATCTATAATTTAAGTGAATTTGACAACATCCATCATGAGCAGTAAATCAAAACCATCATACATAATAAATATGCGTCCAAAAATCATCAACCACTTTTGTAACACTCCCCCCGACCATCATCCAACCCACTGACCGGGCAGATGCCACTTTGCGGAACAACATCATTTTAAGCTTAATTAATAACATGCATTTAAAACAGGTTAAACACATTTAAACTCAGAGTCAGCACAAAATTACTGCTGACATAAATAATCCATGGAATTAACATTAATTCATATACTCAGTAGAATGCATGATAAATATAAATACACAAACATGCAAAAAAAACATAATTAAAACATCGTCTGGTACTTATCTTTGAAACGGTGATAATTCCACCAACCACATGCAGGCCTTCCACGAACCTCCCATCCTTAGACCACGTTGTTCATCAAGCTCAGTAGTGGGTCACCCCCGAACTGGGACTAAGCTCCACCCCAAGGCAAGGAATCCTAGGCTAGGCTGAGGTTACAAGGAAAACAACACAGAACAACTAGAAGGATTCTTCCCAGGATGCCATCTTACGCCCACTACTCCTGGACTCTCATTCCCCACATGCATGTTCTGCTCGGGAGTATACACCTTCACAAGCACAGTAAATCGGTGCTACACCTCCCTCTCTGGGTCTCGACAACAGGTTGGATCAGGAAGTCTCAGAGACCGAAGCTGGTGTTGGACACTCTCTGGAAGAAACCACTTTCCAGCAAACTCTCTCACCTAGAAAGAGTTGCTCACAGGCCTGACAACCTGCCTCTTCCAACAACAATCACCTCCCTCACCTGGAGAGAGGTTACACACATTCTTGGCACGGACTTACACTGGCCAGCAAGCCACGCGCAGTCTAGCACTGTGTGGCCACAATAGCCAACTGGGAAAATAGACACAGGCTTCCCAAATATGCTCCATAATCAGGGGATAGACTCACGGGTTTGGTTTCGGGATTGCACAAAGTGTACAGAGATTCCATGCACAGGATCAAACTGTTTAGACAGAGGATGTACCGGCTAACTCAGAAATCAACACAGGCTTTTCAGCTTTCAGGGATGCACCAGGGTATTCTTGCAGAGGTCAGACCGTTCACGTTCAGACGGTCAGGTAGAATGGAGGCAGAACCCCCATCACGGCTCAACTCAACAGTTTTATCTGCATGTTCTTGGGTTGACACTTGTCACCAATGCAACTGCATGCATTCCTTCAGCGTGCGCTCCTTCCATTTGAAAGTTGCTTGTCTTTCCAAAAATAACTTAGGATAAAACATAATATTCACATGTCTTTTGGAATAATATTAAAATATTATTCTCCAAGGACTTAAGTCCCTAGGCTCAACACTTAGCCCCTAGGCTCCACACTTAGCCTCATTTTTCCACATTCCAGCCCCTAATCCCTTTCCCACTCTATGGAAACTTAGTCCCCCATCACTCATTCATCGTGGTCGGTCTGCACACGGTGGTGTTTATATTTTTATTAATAATGTGCATAGATACATGTACAAAATCAGGCTCTTGGCCTTCAACACTTAGGCTCTCTGGTCTAATAATCACATAAGCCCACCAACTTATATAAACTTGGCTCACCAGCCTATAAGACATTTTTACAACTCATTTCGTAAACAAGATTTACAACTGGGCTCGGCCTTGGGGACATTACAACTTTCAATATATAAAAATTGATGAGTCAATATTGATAAGATCATCATCATATATAACTAAACAAGTGAAAGCCAAATATATATGCCAGTAGATCAATATCATCTGAAAATGATACATGCCTAATAATCGACATAAGTCAAAATGATACATCATGTACAAATGATATAAATATAAATAATAAATTATGTAAGACAAAATAATACAAGTCAATATGATACGTCATGTCCAAATGATATAAGTCAACATGAAACATGTCAAAATGATACAACTCAATAATATGGTACTGGAGGCCGTGAAAATGATACATATGATAGAAACCATGAAAAGAGGCATTATAACAATACATCAAAAATGATCCATGATGTAGTCTATATGATCATGAATCTCACTGGATGCTACCAATAACTGCCTCAACATCATCATCACCATCATGATCATGATCATCATGATCGTCATCATCGTCATCTACATCGGCAATGACATCGTTGTCATTTGTATCTATGTCATCATGAACATCATCTTCCATCTCAGCATCAGACCCAACATCATGATCTGGATCTATTTGTTGAGGATGATTCAGATCTTCTGGAAGATCCTTGTTCTGCAAAAACAAACATTTAGAATGAAAATTTATTATTTATTTCATGCAATAATTAATTTCTCTGTTATATATCTAATATTACAACATATGAAAGGAAATAATAATCATATTACATCATACCAAAGTGCACATATGATAATAAAATATAAAATAAGTTACAACTAAGATGTCATTCCAATGATGTAAAACATTCAACAATTCTAATAAACGTTAGTAAAGATCATAAAAAAATGTTATGACTAGCATTTCCTTAACATGCCATGCCTTGCCTTGACATGCCTTGCCTTGACATGCCATGCCTTTCCTTGCCTTGACATGCCATGCCTAGCCTTTCCATGCCTTTCCTTGACAAGCCATGCATTTCCTTGACATGTCTTGCCTTGCCTTGACATGTCATGCCTTGCCTTGACTTGACATGCCATGCCTTGCCTTGACATGCCTTAATTCCTTGCCTTGAAATAGCTTTCCTTGACATGCCTTGCCTTGAATTGACAAGCCATTTCCTTTCCTTGACATACCTTGCCTTGAATTGACAAGCCATTTCCTTTCCTTGACATGCCATGCCTTGCCTTGCCTTTATATGCCATGCCTTGCCTTTACATGTCATGCCTAGCCTTGCCATGCCTTTCCTTGACAAGCCATGCCTTACCTTGACATGGCTTGCCTTTCCTTATCATGATTTTCCATGCATTTTCATTCCTTACCATGACTTTCATTTCCATGCATTCCCTTGCCTTGCCTTGTCATGCCTTTCCTTGGCATGCCATTACTTGCCTTGACATTCTTTGCCATGCCTTGCCTTGCCCTGACATGCCTTGTCTTGCCATGCCTTTCCCTGATATCCCTTTCCTTGAATTAAAATGCCTTTCCTTGAAATACCTTGCCTTGCATTGACATGCCATGCCTTGCATTAACATGCCTAGTGCCTAAAACCCTATTGGGCATATGGAGTCGTAGGGATTTTAAGAGGAATGGAATTTGTAGATGATGTAGGGTACGTTTTTTGTTTACACAGGAATAACTTAATAGTGAATGCAGAGTTGTGTGGATGGAAATTGACAGTTTTGTAGGCCCTCTATAGGTGCTCTACTTATGCACATACTAGACAAAAAAGAGAGAATCTATCCCAAGTTTAAAGACACCATGCGACCTTTCAAAGAAATAATATGGTACAATGCTTCAAATATGGTAATAAAAAAAACAAAGAGATGAATGGTTAGAACCTTATTCATTCCCTTTCCTCCATGACATTGCAGAACATAAATTTATAGGATAGATTATGTTTATTTTTAGGATGGTTGGAGGTGTATAACTAGTTCCTAAAACCCAATGGGGCATATGGAGTCATAGGGATTTTAAGTGGACTGAAAATTGTGGATGATGTGGGGTAAGTTTGTTGTTTACATAGGAAGAATTTAATAGTGAATGCAGAATTGTATGGCTGGAAATTGATAGTTTTGTAGGTCCTCTATAAGTTCTGTTCTTCTGCACATACTAGACAACAAAAATATATTCTATCCCAAGTTCAAAGACACCATGAAATCTTTCAAAGAAATAATATCGTACAATGCTTCAAATATGGAAATAAAAATAGAAAAGAGATGAATTGTTAGCACCTTATTCATTCCCTTTCTTCCATGACATTGCAAACCTAACATGAAGTCCTTCTTGTCACAGGTTTTAGCAAGAAATCCCAACACATAAATTCAGCAACAACCTGAAATATGAAAGGCCACACACATTTAGATAACCTTCATTCACATAACCTTCATAAGGAACATAGGAAAAGGCCAAGCATGAGTTTTTTTTATCAATTCTCCATCAACCATTACAAGGTGAGTGAGTCTCTATTATATAGATCTAGGGCTCAAATCCCTCTCTAAATAAAAATAATAATATCCAAAGCTAGATCCATGATCTCTCCTAGAAGTACACAAACAATAATATCCATCTAACAACCTTTAATACAATTCAACGACCCTAGAGAAAGTAAAACAAAAATATAGATGACCAATAAAGTGGAGATGCCACTTGTCCAAGTCATGTGCATGATGCCTCCATAGTTCAAGCAATTTTGACCAAGTACATTCTCCTTAAAGTCGCATGTGTGCCCTTATCCTATTTTTGCACTGTCCTCAGTGCAACTTTACACAACATCTGTAGGCTTTTTAAAATTTTCAAAAAGATGCAGGTACTCTGCCCGCATAACATCTTCATGCTCCCATGTTGCGTCCTCGGGACCGTACCAGGTCCACTGGACCTTTACAAGACCTATAGCTCAATTCCGGAGCTGTTTGTTTTTCTTGTCCAATATGTGCACATGATGCACTTGCAGGACACCTTCGGGTTCCATCTGAATCACATTCCAATCGATAACATGATTAGCATCAGGTATATATTTCTTAAGCAATGAAACATGAAACACATTATGTACAGTCATAGATGCAAGTAATGCAATCTTATATGCAACTGGCCCAATCCTTTCCAGGATTTCAAATGGCCCACAAAATCTTACTGCCAACTTGGCGCAACTTCCTAGCTTCAGGGAACTCCTATTAGTTTTCACTTTCAAGAAAACATGATCACACACTTTGAATTCTCTATGGGTTATGTTCTTATCAACATAACTTTTCTGCCTGTCCTGGGCAGCTTTCAAATTCTGTTTAATTTTTATCATTTGGTCCTCCATCTCCTTGAGAAAATTTGGCCCAACTACTTCTCTATTAGCTGGATTATCCCATCTCACTGGAGTGTTGCACTTTCTTCCATAAAATGCTTCAAATGGGATCATCTTCAATGATGCATGATACCCATTATTGTAGGCGAATTCTACCAAATGCAGGTAGTCTTCCCATCTTGTTGGTTTGTCCATCACGTACATTCTCAGCATGTCCTTTATTACTCTGTTTACCCTCTCTGTCTGTCCATTAGACTCGGGATGATACGCTGTAGTAAAATTTAGATTCATTCCGAATCCTTTGAACAGTCCTTTCCAAAAATTCGAGGTGAATTTCGGGTCCCTATCAGATGCAATCATTTTAGGAATTCCGTGCAAGTGTGCCACTTCTTTTAAGAAGATGTCAACAACATCTGTTGCCTTGTGAGTGGTTTTCAGTGGAATAAAATGGGCATATTTTGTAAGCTTGTCCACCACAACCATGATCGAATCGTGCTGCTTGCTCGTTCTGGGCAATCCTGTAATAAAATCCATGGTCACCACTTCCCACTTCCATTCCAGAATGGGTAAAGGCTGCAACAACCCTGCTGGGTGCCTATGCTCAGCCTTAACTTTATGGCATTCCATACATCTGGCGATGTATTCAATGATCTCCCTCTTCAAATTGGCCAAAAGTAATGGCTTTTGACTGCTTCCACAGTCTTCTGATATCCAGGGTGTCTAGCATACGTCACATTATGCATTTCTTTTAGAATCGCAAGTTTCAATTCCTGGACATTGGGTATATACACTCTGTCTTTATACATAAGTAATCCATCAGCTTCCAAGGTGTAACTTTCCCTTTTCTGTGGCCTTTCACTCTGCTGTAGCTTTGCTATTAAATATCTTTACTGCAAATCTGCATTTGCAGCTCCCAAAATTCTATCCTTGATATCAGTCTTGTACATGCTAATGGCTGTAGCATGTAAGTCGTTCACTTTTCTGCTGAGTGCATCAGCCACCTTGTTTTCCTTCCCCTTGATATGCTTGATATCAAAGTCGTTTTCGCACAGAAACTCCAACCACCTACTTTGTCTAGCATTTAAAGTCAGCTGATCAAACAAATATTTCAAACCATTGTGGTCTGTTCTCAATTCAAATCTCCTTCTCATGAGGTAATGTCTCCATTTCCTCAGAGCGTGGATGATTGCTGCCAGCTCCAAATCGTGAGTGACATAATTCTTTTCATGCTCTTTTAGCTTCCTGGACTCATAACAGATTACAAATCCATATTGACTAAGAATTCCTCCCAACCCTTCCTTACACGCATCTGTTCACACCACGAAATCCATATTTGGATCTGCAATCCTTAAGATTGGAGCACTGGTTAACAGCTACTTCAATTGCTGGAAACTCTTCTCACACTCTTCAGTCCACTGAAACTTTTTCTCCTTCCTTTGCAAGGAAGTGATAGGGTGAGCTATCCTTGAGAACCCTGTTATAAACCTTCTATAGTAGCCCGCCAGACCCATGAAGGATCTAACTTCCGCTACATTCCTTGGCACTGACCATTCTCGGATGGCCTCAACCTTCTCAGGATCCACGACGATCCCTTCCTCTAAAATAATGTGCCCCAAGTAATGGATCTGCCTTTGATAAAATGAGAATTTGCTCAATTTGACATACAGTTGGTGTTCTCTCAACACTTGCAGCACCAGTCTCAGGTGTTGTTTATGCTCTTCCTCTGACTTGGAATACAACAAGATGTCATCCAGGAAGACTATGACAAACTTGTCTAAATAGTCGTTGAATATACCATTCATCAAGCACATAAAAACAACAGGTGCGTTTGACAATCCAAACGACACCACTCTGAACTCGTAATGACCGTACCTTGTTCTAAAGGCGGTCTTTCTAATGTCCTCATCCTTTATTCTTACCTGGTGATATCCTAATCTGAGATCTATCTTCGAAAATATTTTTTCACCCTTCGACTGATCGAAAAGATCATCGATCCTCGGCAGAGGATACTTGTTCTTGACAGTTACCTTGTTCAACTGTCGGAAATCAATGCACAGCCTCAACGTCCCATCCTTCTTATTCACGAACAGGACTGAGGCACCCCAAGGTGACATGCTGGGGTGAATGTACCCCTTCTTTAGAAGCTCTTCAAGCTGCAATTGCAACTCTTTCAGCTCTGGCGTACTCATTCTATAAGGAGCTTTCGACACTGGAGCTACTCCAGGCATCAAATTTATAGAAAAATCGATGTCTCTCTTCGGAGGTAGTCCAGGTACCTCCTGAAATAGATCCTTGAACTCTGTGAGTACCTCATGGTCTCCAATATTTGAGACTTCATCTCTGGATGCTTCCTCCAGACGGGCTGCAAATAATTGACAGCCTTTCCTGTAACACTTCTTCAGCTGCATGGCCAAGATTTCTCTAACAACCATAGCCCTGGGAATTCCTTGGACTATTTTCCGATTTCCCTCCTCATCCAGGCACGTAAAACTCTTGTTACGACAGTCTAGGAGGGCATGGTGCTGGTCCAACCAGTCCATTCCAATTAAATAGTCATAAGATCCCTAAAGGCAGAATATTCAATTCATCCTTCGTGCTTAGTCCTTTCATGTCCACAGAACGAGACTTCACCAACTCAACAATTTTCCTCTTCGTTCTTGTAGCCAACTGCACTAACCAATACTTTCCATGTTTGCTTCTTGATAAATGCAAACTTTCCACCACCCTAAGATCTACATAACTATGGCTAGCCCCTGAATCGATTAAAATAATAAATGGTCGGTTGTTAATCATACCTTCCACTTCAATCACGTGCGATTGAAATTCAGTTTGTTTGTTGTCCAGGGCTGCGTAGATCCTTGGCATTCTACTACCCATGTCCTCCACTATTTCAACTTGTTGAACAGTATGGATAGCTCTTGCTTTTCCATTTTTTTGGGGACAATCCCTATACTTGTGGTTCCCTTGACAACCCCAACACTGAATGGGCATCCGTCTCTGCCTTTTTTCCCCCACTTTAGCCATTCTCGACTCTCTAAACGATGGATGTCCTTGAGGATTATTTCTGAAAAAGAGAGGTTTGTTTCCCTTCTGCCTCTGTTCCTTCTTAAACTTCCTCTGGTCATCCTAAGCCTTTCGAAAGGTAGTCTTTCCTCTCTGCTGTTCATATAAGCATTTAGCCCTTCTTATTGTTTCTTCCATAGTCTTAGGATCATCATACTGAATCTTGTCACCAATGGCAGGTGACAGTCCACTCAGATACCTATGAATCTTGACAGCCTCATCTTTGATGAATGGAACATACTTCAGTAGTTCCAAGAAACTTTGTTCATATTCCTCAATGGTCATGCTGCCTAGCTTGAGTTCAAAGAACTCCTTCATCTTTATGTCATAGTATCTTTTAGTTAGGTATTTCTTCTCAAAATACCTCTTGAACTCCTTCCAAGTGATATCTTTTTCACTAATGTGTTGCACCTGCACAAACTAATCCCACCACATGGATGCTTTTCCTTTCAATTGATACATCCCAATTCTTCCTTCTACATGAGAGGAATAATTCTACAGTTGGAAATATTTCCTCATGCCAAGCAACCATGTTTCGACATCTTCCTCCTTCTTATGTTCTCCCTCAAATGTAGGAGGCTTAATCTTATTCATCTCCCCTTTCAATTCATCCACTCCAGATCTTCAGTGTTTTCTAGTAGGGGACGGGCTTGAACTACTGCATGTCTCCCTACTGGAATGCTTTAGGGAGCGACGATGATGTCTTCTACCACTCCTCGATCTTCTTCTCCTCTTAAGGGTCCTGAAATTTCTTGATCTTCTTTTCCTCTCAGGGGTCCTGCGACTCTCTGTCTTGCTTGAGTCACTTCACTTCTCCAATCTCCTTTCTATTCTTTCTAGGCTCTTCAACATTTTTAAGTTGAATTCACCCTGCTGATACCTGACTCTCATGAGCTTTCGGTTATCAACTCGGCGAGCCTGTGCATCTTTTTGCAATCTTTCAATGAGTTTCATCATATGTCCTTCCTTATCTATCTCTTTTCCGTGCCCATTATAGTTTGATCCTTCGATTCCTAGGTTGACATCCCTTCCTACCATTTCGTCCTCTGTTTCGGAGGCAATCTGCACCACTTCCAATTCCATACTCAGCGTGGGTTTTCGTCTATCCTGACACTCGTTGAACTCTGCACACACAACATGCAGTGAACCGGATTTTGTTAGGCCTTATCCCCTAATAAAAACCACAACAGTCATTAACCAACGTGAATAAGAAAAACGTTTCGAATCCACTAAGTTTTTTGAGCTCTGTTTGGCTCTGCAAATTTTGGGACTTCTGGTTTCGGGGTCTTGGTCCACGAGACTCTCATACTCGCTTTTGGGTTTCAGGGTTTTGGTCCACGAGACTCTCATACTCACTTTCAGGTTTCGGGGTTTTGGTCCACGAGGATCCAACAGTTAAATCCTTGACATTTCCTTTGTCTTCGAAAATTTTGAGACTTTGGGACTTCAGGGTTTCGACACTTTGGTTTTCGGGTCTTCGGTACCCGGGAGTTCACAAAGCAGTGACTCCAATTCTCTTGTCGCTTCAATCCCCGACTTTTGAAATTTCTATCTCCTTACCCTCTGGGCCCACAGTACAACTGTTTCCCTTAACCACGGTGGCGCCTGGCACGTTCAGGAGGGTCCACGTCACCCTCGGTGATGTCATCATGTCCCACCATTCTCGCTTGTCTTCTCGACTCACTGGCATGTGGTGCACACCCATGTGTCCACATCCATTCCAAGGCAATCCAACGGTTAGACTTCTCTCAGATCTACGACGCAGATCTTTTTGGCATTTCGGGGTTTCGGACATCGTGAGTTCGTGCATCCACACATCTCAAACATCCGTTTGCCGAAATTCTGAAATTACTGTCTACTCTTCCACTTGATCCAACGGTCACTTATGATCTACGGTGTAGATCGTTTCGAGATTTCGCCTATCATGATTTCCACGTTCCTGTGCAACTCTCAAGGGTTTTTAAACCCTGCACACTTTCTCCAGATCTGACGATCGTGAGGGTTCTCCTTTCCTCCCGAACAGATCCTACGACGCCAACACCCCATGCGTTGAACTCTCTCTCTCTCTCTCTCTCTCTCTCTCTCCCGGTGGCCATATGCCACCTCGACTACGGTTTCATAACACCGCTACACCTCCTGAGCTTGGTAACACAATCAAGTAACTCCTTGACACTCAGGAGCATTCAAAGGTTTGAAATTGGTTCTCCAGACACAATTTCTCCTTAAACCCTTGGTCCAAAGACCACTCAACTAGCCCATCTAGGCTCAACGTCGAAACCTTGGCTCTGATACCATTCTGTAACACTCCCCCCGGTCGTCATCCAACCCACTCGCCGGGTAGACACTACTTTGCGGAACAACATCATTTTATGCTTAATTAATAACATGCATTTAAAACAGGTTAAACACATTTAAACTCAGATTCAGCACAAAATTACTGCTGACATAAATAATCCATGGAATTAACATTAATTCATATACACAACAGAATGCATGATAAATATAAATACACAAACATGCAAAAAAAACATAATTAAAACATCGTCTGGTACTTATCTTTGAAACGGTGGTAATTCCACCAACCACATGCAGGCCTTCCACGAACTTCCCAACCTTAGACCATGCTGCTCATCAAGCTCAGCAGTGGGTCACCCCCGAGCTGGGACTAAGCTCCACCCCAAGGCAAGGAATCCTAGGCTAGGCTGAGGTTACAGGGAAAACAACATAGAATAACTGGAAGGATTCTTCCCAGGATGCCATCTTACGCCCACTACTCCCGAACTTTCATTCCCCACATGCCTATTCCGCCCGGGAGTATACACCTTCACAAGCACAGTCCATCGGTGCTACACCTCCCTCTCTGGGTCTCGAAAACAGGCCGGATCAGGAAGTCTCAGAGACCGAAGCTGATGCTGGACACTCTCTGGAAGAAACCACTTTCCAGCAAACTCTCTCACCTAGAAAGAGTTGCTCACAGGCCTGAAAACCTTCCTCTTCCAACAACAATCACCTCCCTCACCTGAAGAGATGTTACACACAGGATTGGCATGGAATTACACTGGCCAGTAAGCCATGCGTAGTCCAGCACTGTGTGGCCACAATAGCCAACTGGGAAAAAAAACACGGGCTTCCCAAACAGGCTCCGCAATCATGGGATAGACTCATGGTTTTGGTTTCGGGATTGCACCAAGGGTACAGATATTCCACGCACAGGCTCAAACTCTTCAGACAGAGGATGTACTAGCTATCTCAGAAATCAACATAGGCTTTTCATCTTTTAGGGATGCAGAGGGTATTCTTTTAGAGGTCGGACCGTTCACATTCAGACGGTCGGGTAGAATGGAGGCAGAACCCCCATCACGGCTCAATTTAGCAGTTTTATCTACATTTGCTTGGGTTGACACTTGTCACCCATGCAACTGCATGCATTCCTTCAGCACGCGCTCCTTCCATTTGGAATTTGCTTGTCTTTCCAAAAAGAACTTAGGATAAAACATAATATTCACATGTCTTTTGGAATAATATTAAAATATTATTCCCCAAGGACTTAAGTCCTTAGGCTCAACAATTAGCCCCTAGGCTCCACACTTAGCCTCCTTTTCCCACCTTCCAGCCCCTAATCCCTTTCCCACTCTGTGGAAGCTTAGTCCCCCATCACTCATTCATCGTGGTCAGTCTACACATGTCGGTGTTTATATTTTTATTAATAATGTGCATAGATACATATACAAAATCAGGCTCTTGGCCTTCAACACTTAGGCTCTCTGGCCTAATAATCACATAAGCCCACCAGCTTATATAAACTTGGCTCACCATCCTATAAGACATTTTTACAACTCATTTTGTAAACACGATTTACAACTAGGCTCGGCCTTGGGGACATTACAACTTTCAATATATAAAAATTGATGAGTCAATATTGATAAGATCATCATCATATATAACTAAACAAGTGAAAGTCAAATATATATGTCAGCAGATCAATATCATATGAAAATGATACATGCCTAATAATCGACATAAGTCAAAATGATACATCATGTACAAATGATATAAATATAAATAATAAATTATGTAAGACAAAATAATACAAGTCAATATGATATGTCATGTCCAAATGATATAAGTCAACATGAAACATGTCAAAATGATACAACTCAATAATATGGTATTGGAGGCTGTGAAAATGAAACATATGATAGAAACCATGAAAAGAGGCATTATAACAATATATCAAAAATGATCCATGATGCAGTCTATATGATCATGAATCTCACTGGATGCTACCAGTAACTGCCTCAATATCATCATCACCATCGTGATCATGATCATCATGATCGTCATCTACATCGGCAATGACATCACTGTCATCTGTATCTATGTCATCATGAGCATCATCTTCCATCTCAGCATCAGACCCAACATCATGATATGGATCTATTTGTTGAGGATGATTCAGATCTTCTGGAAGATCCTTGTTCTGCAAAAACAAACATTTAGAATGAAAATTGATTATTTATTTCATGCAATAATTAATTTCTCTGTTATATATCTAATATTACAACATATGAAAGGAAATGATAATCATATTACATCATACCAAAGTGCACATATGATAATAAAATATAAAATAAGTTACAACTAAGATGCCATTCCAATGATGTAAAACATTCAACAATTCTAATAAACGTTAGTAAAGATCATAAAAAAATGTTATGACTAGACTTTCCTTGACATGCCATGCCTTGCATTGATATGCCTTGCCTTGACATTCCATGCCTTCCCTTGACATGCCATGCCTAGCCTTTCCATGCCTTTCCTTGACAAGCCATGCATTTCCTTGACATGTCTTTCCTTGCCTTGACATGTCATGCCTTGCCTTGCCTTGACATGCCATGCCTTGCCTTGACATGCCTTAATTCCTTGCCTTGAAATAAATTTCCTTGACATGCCTTGCCTTGAATTGAAAAGCCATTTCCTTTCCTTGACAAGCCATGCCTTGCCTTGCCTTTATATGCCATGCCTTGCCTTGCCTTTATATGCCATGCCTTGCCTTTAGATGTCATGCCTAGCCTTGCCATGCCTTTCCTTGACAAGCCATGGCTTGCCTTTCCTTGTCATGCGTTGTCATTCCTTACCATGACTTTAATTTCCATGCATTCCCTTGCCTTGCCTTGTCTTGTCTTGCCTTTCCTTGATATGCCACGACTTGCCTTGACATTCCTTGCCATGCCTTGCCTTGCCTTGCCTTGCCCTGACATGCCTTGTCTTGCCATGCCTTTCCCTGATATCCCTTTCCTTGAATAAAAATTCCTTTCCTTGAAACACCTTGCCTTGCATTGACATGCCTTGCCTTGACATGCCATGCCTTGCATTAACATGCCTAGTGCCTAAAACCCAATTGGGCATATGGAGTCGTAGGGATTTTAAGAGGAATTGAATTTGTGGATGATGCGGGGTACGTTTTTTGTTTACATAGGAATAACTTAATAGTGAATGCAGAGTTGTGTGGATGGAAATTGACAGTTTTGTAGGCCCTCTATAGGTGCTCTACTTATGCACATACTAGACAAAAAAGAGAGAATCTATCCCAAGTTCAAAGACACCATGCAACCTTTCAAAGAAATAATATGGTACAATGCTTCAAATATGGTAATAAAAACAACAAAGAGATGAATTGTTAGAACCTTATTCATTCCCTTTCCTCCATGACATTGCAGAACATAAATTTATAGGATAGATTATGTTTATTTTTAGGATGGTTGGAGGTGTATAACT
>JZKD02S2255038.1:667775-681802 GCA_000966675.3 Picea glauca | reverse complement strand
AATATAAAATCATAATCGTTGTTCACATATAAGGTAGGAATTATTTTACATATTTACTTTGTAGTAGATTTCTATGTGATCCCAAAAATGAAGTTACCTTCTCACTCTTTTGCAATTGAAAATAATCCATACCACCCATATTTTCACGGGGAAAACATTTATTCCCTTGAGCAAAGTTTAAAACTAAAGAAGAGGAAGAGCCTAGCAGCTCTGACGAGGAAATACAAAACTAGCATATAATCCTTTGCATAAAGAAATAACCCAAAAGGTCCAATCAAATACGAACTATTATATTAAAATAAGAAAAATAAGAGAAACATATAAATCTAAAGACCTCCCTATGGTATTTAAGCAGTTTAGTTCAGTTCCTTGTGGGATGCAGTGCCATTGATCATTGGATCGATCTCTTAATCGAAATGGACTTGGGCGGGGGGGGTTATATATTCTAGGGTACTTCCGTATTCTCCTTCCTTCCATAAAGAGATAAAAACTAGGCAGTAACCTACCCTAAACTATATTCAATATAAGTAAGAGTTGGTCATCCTCATCACTAAGGGTTGGTAATCCTCTCTAGTTGTAGGGCTCCCAATCCTAGCATACGAAGCAAGCTCAATGAATGTGATGCCAGATGGTCAATGATTTTCTAATTGCCTTAGATTTCTTCTCCATCCCTCTTGAATTTATATGTACTTTTTGAGCTTCTCTAATGTCTCTCCATGCAAATGGGTGATAGTTAAGTTCATAGCATTCATTTTTCCTTGTGGACTAACTCACTTATCAGTGATTTGGACATATTGTCCTCATTCTTTCCATGTAATGTTGGCTCTGACTATCTACAAGTTATGAACTACACTTGTGTGTTGTGCCACTAACATAATCTTGTGAATTTGAATCCTAAGTTGCCACAGGTGAATGTAAGGGATTTTTTTCTAAAAAAATGGAAAGGAGATTGGAATTATGTTATGTGTAAGGGTTACATTATCTTTTCAGATATTGAAGGATATATGTTTTTGGTTTAATTCTTGGCAGGAGGGAATTCCTCATTGGCAGGGGCAATTGGAATTACCATTTTTCATTCACTAGTCATGCAATCAGTTCATATTCTAGAGCATTCTTGGAAAACTCATAAAGGATATAGGCATTCTCCTTTGATTCTTTCTGTATACTTTTCCTCTACTCATGAAACCATTAAAACTTGTCTTGCATCAATATAAATAACCCCAACAAGACTCTGAGATTTCAAAATACAGGGATCACAGTAGTTTTCGAACCAAAGTGGGAAAGATGGTGTAATTGAAGAGATCTAGTGGAATAGTATCATTAAAAAAAAAATGAGTTTTAGGTCTCCATAGCTTGAGGAGAGAAAGAGGTTTTATTTTTTATTTTTTTTCTCTTTAATATCTGAGGTCTTGATCCATCCACAAAAAAATCATACTCTTCATACTTTTCTAACCTAGGGTTGTTTTGCATGCAACATTTGGAACAAAATGGGAACAAAATGATTGGTTCAAGTGGATCATCTTCTTTAAGTTCTATGGAGCCTCCTTTTCCTGTAACATATAACATTCTCACCCAACAGGGCACTGCAAGAATTCATTGGTAGTCATGATAGTAAACCAGGTTTTGTTTCAACACGACATGCTCCTCCAAGATATACTACTTATAAAATGTTAATGCTTTATTTTGAAAGGTGTTATACTTCATAATGCCTAGAGCTTACAAGGGTGACATTGGTGGATAAGGAAGGAAAGGTTGTTCTTAATAAATTGGTCAAACCTTCAAAATCCACATAACAGGGAGACTTAATAGCCTGTAAATGGTCTCAATAGTATTGAAGATACAAGAGATGCAATGGATCTAGCATCACTAAAAATTCAGAATGTGCCAGAATTTGGGAATCCTCCT
Source organism: Picea glauca (assembly GCA_000966675.3). Taxonomy (NCBI): domain Eukaryota; kingdom Viridiplantae; phylum Streptophyta; class Pinopsida; order Pinales; family Pinaceae; genus Picea; species Picea glauca. The sequence goes on along the minus strand of JZKD02S2255038.1, from coordinate 679,897 downwards.
TGTGTTTCTTATAAAAAATTAGCTCCATTGTTGATTTGTTACAGCCAAAGATGTTTACTTATTGATCAAAAGGAAGTTTTACAACGTTATTCCCTTGGCCCATGTAATGCCATATCATCTTTGTCAGATAATGAATCCATGATAAGAATATCTATAAACAAAGATATATTATCATTCCTTTTATCAGGTGCAAGTACTCAATAATTCTTTGTTAGTAAAGAAATTTGGAGCACAGTTCCACATGGTGCAGGGGTTGAAATTTCAAGGTCGATGAGTTAAAAGGGATTGAGAAATCAAAAAATATATCCAAGGTCCCTGGCAGAGGTTCGAGTGCCAGAGGGATGACATCTCATTTTCTGAAATGGAAGGCAATCCTGATGCTAACAAGTGTTGAATAAATGGTTGTTATACAAGCAAAGAGGTTGAATAATATAGAGAAAAAAAATGACTTAGACAATACTGAATATTCAAACTCTTGATATTCTATAAAAAAAAATGCACACTTGATGCCTTTGTGGTAATGCTATTGGGAGCATTCATTATCACGAGATACGAAGAATGAAAAAAAGGAAATATTTGGAATGGTCATGTCCATCCTAAAGTTCAAGACTATAGAAGAACTGATAGAAAAAGGAGACAAAATAATCTATGGTTTGGAAGTTGGAATAATTACTAAGATTACATATGCGACTAATAAACTTGCGATATCTCTTTGTGTTGTAGTGATATGAATAAATTGTTACTTTGCAAGGTAGCTCAAAGGGAAATAAGGTTCAGGAAACAAAATATTCAATCAAGAAGAATCTCTTTGAGACAAGGGAATTAGTCATGTATATAATGCATGAATAGATTCACATTTTTATAATGCTATTCTAGAGGATGGTAATCAGATATCGAACAAATACTGTTGCAAATGACAGAATGAATACAAAATACAATTACTCAAAATGGTAAACTATTGGCAGTAAAACATTTTCCAAAATGCCTTGAGGGAATAATAAGTGATGCCTTTCCTTAAGAGAAAAACAAGCCCATTCCATTTGATAAGGTTAAAATATCTAAAGAAATGAGGGCTATGGACATCCAATACACGTGGAAACTATGATAAATCAATTATTTAAACAATAGGGGCAATGATGTATCACAATTTTGTTATGCCTATAAGTATTGATTGATAAAACTTATCGAGGGAAGGGAATGTATAAAAATCGCTTAGTCTTGGAGAAATGAGACAACTAGCATATTATGACAACTCAAACCACCTCAATCTAGCCTTAGCATTATTTTTATTTTGCAAATTCAGTTACACAAACAAGGGCATAAATATAGCATTGAAGAAGAATAAAAGGGGGCCTGAAGGACTTAGAAAGTGTTGGAGTTTTATTGTATCAGAGGGATGAAGGTTCTAAAAGCTCATAGGACCAATCTTTTTGTAGTAGATCAGAAAACCAACCAAGGCATGCACAACAACCCGATTGGCATGCACAACAACCCTTATATAGTACACAATTTGTTTCAAGTTTAACTAGTAAAGAATAATGATAAATCTTCAACCAAAAATAGATCAACCCGGAATGGATAAATTGTTTCTCAAACCCATGCCTCCTTTTAGAAAATAGCCCATCTAAAATGACCATTTTTTTATACTTTAATAAAGTTTACAGGTTTCAATCTCTTATTTTAATATTTATATAAGGTTTTCCAAGGCTTTAGTTTTAACCATGAAAATTACTAGAATCTTTCAATAAAGTTACAGTTTTCCAAACAAATTTAGTTTTCCCTAAATATATCATTCACCATAAGTATCTCCACAACTTCATTCAGAATCATATTCATCACTTCAAGCTGTGAAGGAACTCAAATAGATATCCAACATCAAATAACATATCATCACAAAACAATTTGACTAGCGGAGCCTTGTTTCACTAGTGGGATCAACATGAGATTAAGCCATCCACCAGAATTCCATTATTTTTGTTGTTTTTCCCACACAAATGGTATGTCTCAAAAACTTCTGAGAACATATGTAGATGTATAGCTACTAGGTAGAGGGGCTAGCCTAATAGTACCAGTTTCCACAAATATAGAAAAAGAGCCACTCTCTCTCAAACAATCTGAATGAACCACCAAAATAATGTCTCTCAATGAAATCAAAGTCATAAGGTGAGGAAATAGAGAAAATATATAGCTAGTAGGAATATCTAGATCATTTTTCTTGCACCAAAAATCGGAGGAGTCCTCCCATTGACAATACAAATGTTTGAATGATGTTTATGTCCAAAACGCTCCAAGATTGTTTACGGAGATATTTTCCAAGGGATTTTCGATCGTGTGTAGATGGAATTAAATGGGCACGAAGGCACAAGCAGAAAATATGAAGCACAACTACTGAAGATGTTTGATTATGCTTGAAATAGAGGACTATTTTAGTATCATCAAGAATGGAAACATCAAAGGAATTTTAAATTATGTGTTTTTTCTTGGATCATAAAGCCATGGAATCAAAGACCAATGATGTCAATAGAAAAAAATTGATGTACACTAAGCACAGATTGTTGTGGGAATTTGTATTTATATTCTCAGACAAGGATATAACATTATAGTCCTAACAATGCATTGGGTAGATGCTTGACCTACAAAATTGCAATGTCTCCTCAATTGAGAAACTCCTTCATGCATGAAGCAGGTGATATGCTATGGTTATAAAAGAAATATTAAGCAGTCAACCCAGGGGAAGAAATGAAATGGCATGAAGATTGAAGAAAAAGGTTCATATAAGGATTTAATTACAAATGGTGTCAATGGATTCACAATTGTAGATGCCAAATCAGATAATCATGTTTAAAATTCAGAGGGTGTGATGATTAGTTTAGAGCTTAATCTCTCCTCTATAATAGCTTCTAATCCACGTCTAGCTACATTGATTATACTTTATCTGATTTAAAATTAACCATTGAAAAGGGAACACTATCAATTGCCCAAGACAATAAATTAAATGACATGTGGCAGAGAACCAACAACAAGAGTCGAATAATAGATTCCTAGTGTTAGTCCCTAAATTTGCACTTGACTGTGAGAGGGCAAGCTAGGGAATCATCGGTTTATTGCAAAGTGTTTTGAAGGTTTGTATGGTTTGGTTTTGAATGAGGTGGTTGAAAACTGGTTCAAAGGTTATAAAATAAACAAGAAAATCAGAATAAGAACATAAGATATCCCATTGATTGGTTAAAAGGTAGTCACATAGATAGATTACACCAATAGGAAAAAGAGAGAATGAAGCCTTCAATTTGTCAACTTCACATAAATTCTTGTCTCAGAATATCATAAAGAAACAAGACCATCAGCTTGAAATCAAAACTTGAAAATAATTCCACAACAAATTCTTTACTGTATTAATTAACAATCAAGAACCAAATGCATTGCAGTCTAAATAATGAACTCAAGAATGAAGAAAGAAAAACATAGTAGAAAAGAGTGTCTAACCATCCATATGCCTTTGCTATTAAGTGTCAAATAGAACATAAACACCTTACAATGAGTTTCACAAAACAAGTCCTCTGGATCTCTAATTTTTCAACCATAACAAAGTCTTTCCTCTGCCAATTTAAACTATCCACAAAACCCCTGATCCTATTTTCTATAATGTTTTTAATGACTAGATCCAGATAGCATCTATCTATTAGGGGGGTTAGCTCAAAAAGAGAGTTTACATTCCAAAAACAGATCATTGCTCAACAACTTAATATCGTATGATCTTGCCAACATTACATTCGATTCTATAAAACAGGGATTAGTTTGATCTAGTCATACATTTCAAGGTCGTTGTATTTCGCTAGACAAAATGAGTAGACACTGCCATATTTCCTAGAAAACATCAAAATTATGATTGTAACAATCATCGTGAAACTTTTAGGGTATGATAACAGCAGTAGCTTTGGAATTTTTCTATTTAAGCTTTGTGGTAAGCACGACATTATGCCAATAGAGTCTGAAGTTGATTTCTCTGATTTCTTTGAGCAATGCCCTTTGCTCTTTTTTCTTCTTCTTGAAACCTTGAATTCTTTCTTGTTGATGAGCACTTCATTGTTCTATATGAGTCTTTTCTCTTTTCAAATGTCTCACTATCTTCTGGACTTCCTTGATCCTTTCTCTACTAGTTATGACTTTGACCTTGAATTTGGGGAACTCTTCAAAAGGTGCAGGCTCATTAAGATTTATGGCAACGTTGGGTTCTCTCAATTTAACTTGGTATTTAGAAACCAATTATGAGTTGTGTTCTTCATTGGAACTTGATGAATCCATGGCTTCTGGTATATATGATATGTGATCTTAATCTATAAGGTAAACCTTATTATTTTAAGGGATTTCATTGATACCTTTAGCAATTTGTTTAGCTTTTGCCAATCTGGTTGTAGCTCTTGTGACAGGTCCTGCAGATGATGAAAAAATTTGTTTACCTCTTTTTTCTGGTTTCTTATGCAATGGAGGTCTTTTTTCTTTTTTCCTAGTACCTGCTTCAACATCCTAAGAGTGATCTTCTATAACTATGACGTTTTCTTCTTTGATTGAGGGATTGAACATGGCTTTGGACTTCAATCTGTATTTGTTGGTAACCCTAGTAGAATTCCTTCTAGGGTTTTGAGACACAGGAACACCTTTATTATTTGTCCTTTTGACTGCAACAACCCTTTTACTGGTGGATGGTAGTTCATGCTTGGCTGTAGTTTGAATATTAAAATCTTCGTCTAAATCTTCTTCCCCTTTAACATCTTCCTCAGAAAACATTTCAATTTCTGGATCCAACTTTGGTATTTTACCTCTGCTATTCCTCATCACCCTAACAACAGGCATTTCTTTTTTGACAGGGATTTCATCAATTGAAATATTTTGTTTATGTGCGACATTCCTTTTTCCTTTCTTCTGTTTGATAGACTATGGGTTAGGGTTTAAAGATTGCATGAGCCAACTCCAGGGTTTCTATATTTCTCTCAAAGAAGACACAACTAAATTCTTAATTAAGACTTGATGAAACAGGCTTCTCTTTGCATTGGAGGAGAGTGACTGCACTCTTTTTGACATCTTTGTTAAGATTTTGAGTAGAAAGTAAGGCAAATTTAAAGGATAATCGCCATTTAGATGCATTAATAGCCTAATGTGGTAGACATAGATTAGTGAGAATCTAACTTCCCAAGTGATATACCTGTAGATAACGATCAGAGTAGTGTGCCATTCTAGTCTGATCCAGCTGTGAGGAGCTCTCTTTCTCCAATTTGGATTTTTCTTATCTGGAAGCAAGAATTGATTAACAAATTATGTAACCACATGCTCCTTCTTCCACCATCGTTATCCTCCAACCACCAATCTGCAAGCTTTGGCAATTATATGTTCTGTCACCAACATCAAAAACTTCCCGATCTCCACTTCGTAACCATCAAAGTTCAGTGCAAACTCCATAGAGACCTGTTCATCATGACCTTGGAAAGTGTTAAGGAATTCAAACCAACCAGCATCTCTGAACCTTTGAGCCATCTGAGGATAAGGTTCGGGGAGTTCAGCACCCTCGGGTTCTAATCTGACCACTTGTCCACTCCTCTTAGGCGCCATCGAAACACGCTACTACAACTGGCACTGCTCGGATTCTGAATATGCTACCTGCAATCAGTTAATATATAACTGTTCTCCTGAGAAAACATTCGCGCTTAAAATTCAGCAAAAACATAACGATGAGTGACTGTTTCAAATCATAATCTTTGGGAATGGAATGGTTTGAAAAGAGTCCTTTGCGGGTACATATCAGTCTGATCATGTAAAGGTTTGAATCATCAAATGATTCGAGAGCCATCATGGGACACATGCAAACTCTTAGTCCTCGATCTGGGTAATCATAACAGAATCTGGGTGGCGGGTGCATATTAATGCATGATTATATTTGCACTACGGGAATAATGTTATTCCAGTAGCACTTTTAATGACTTAGCATAATTTTAATTTGTAAAGTTCAAATAGACATATGAAGTGACACATCATTCAAAACCATGTTTTAAAAATCCAAACTTAAATAAATTATCCAAAAAACTAAAACGCAAACCATAACAAGATGAAAACAAAGATTAAAATTAAACGAAAGCAAACAATGAAGTGAAACTAGGGAGGGTTTAGGATTAGAGTTTCTCACTCAATAAAAAGAAGAATTAGAGACTAACACTGGCTCCTTCTGGGGATGATGCTCTCCCCGTGAGGCATCAAGAACAAGCAGACCACTGTGCCTTTTTGTTCTATCCATCTGTGCAACTTGACCCTGCAAATCTTCAAGTCTGCAAGCATCCACAATTTTTCTATGCCTAGTTCGTTGGGCTTGTGGAGTCATTTATTATGATTCAAATCTGGCCCAAACTCCTGCAAATATGCTCCTCATTTGAAGCCAAACTACCCCTGTCAATAGTTCCTTATATACATGGGGAATGGAGTCTTTATTTCAAAACTGAAACCAAATTTTCTGTTGCAAATTAAAAGACTTAAATTAATCTCATACTTGATGGTGAGCTTATTTTTCTATTTATTCCTACTTCTAACCAGTAAAAACTGGCTCATCATGTGACATCATCTTCCAATGAAGCCATGATAATATCAAACCATTTACCAAATCTCTTTCAACGTAGATAGAAATCATAGAAGAATTCTTTATGTGTAACATAATTTTAATTTGTAACACATACCTACAACCATCTTCTGATTTAATTTCAAAAATAGCAAGGCTGAAATCTTCTAAGAAACATAACTCCATATAAATGGCTACCGGATCATAGAACGAAGTAGATTGATAACTGAAAATTGTTACCTCTGTTTTCTTCTTGATACTGCCATATACTGGTTCCAACTATTCATGACTAATGTGCTGGCCATTTTCATAAATTTGTTGCTCATCTTCTGTCACCATAAATATAACAGGTTGTTCATAACCTTCATCAATACTGTTATGTGTATTAGATTTATCAACAATATGTTGAGGAAATACTTGTTCTTTATACGCATCATAAACATGAACTTTTTCATTCAAATAAAAAACAACATGTGCATCAGAGATGAGATCAAATGTSTCTACTACTATGCAATCTTTGTCCCTRTCAACAATTGAATCTTGATGATMTTCCTCAAMAACATAMTTTTCATCMTTACCATCAGAAKAAAWTTTTTCTTTATGYTGAATATKCTTCTCAAATATATCACAACAATTTTCAAAAAGTCTTTCAGCTGAAAATTTTTCTTTACAAAATATATTGAAAGCATTATGAAAACTTTTGAAAGAGTTGATACTGGCGGCTGGAAGAGATCTGCACCAGTCCAGGGATGATCCGAATTTTATGAGTAGAACGAAATGAATATAGATTATTAACAGGTTCTTAACACAAAATAACAGAGATACAATAAAACGGGTTTTCTATTCAATAATGAAATAAGCTGAAACTGTAAAATGCAGCGGAAACAAGCTTGCTGGAATGGTGGCGGCTTATCTCTAAGAAGAGATGCGACGACAGCGCGCATTCACAAAAAGAAGGTTACAATGAGGCTCTGAAGGCCTTTTTACAATAAGCAAGAATTCCAAAAACCCTAGACATCCAAAAACCTAACCCTAGGAGATGAAATGCCAAAAGTTATGTGGGCCCCGTTTGGGTAAGCTAGTACATCAACTTCCCGGGGTCATAACGTTTGCATACGATCTCCGTTTTAGGCATGTGATAGCCTATTGGAAAGGTATCACCGAGGAGATTCATTTTGGGGGCTCAATTATTCCTTTGGCTATCATTGAGGAGCTCAATATCGAAAAACATTCATTTATGATTTCATCAATTGAAATATTTTGTTTCTGTGTGACATTCCTTTTTCCTTTCTTCTATTTGCTAGATTGTGGGTTAGGGTTTAAAGATTGCATGAGCCAGCTCCAGGGTTTCTATATTTCTCTCAAAGCAGACACAACTAAATTCTTAATTAAGACTTGATGAAACGGGCTTCTCTTTGCATTGGAGGAGAGTGACTGCACTCTTTTTGACATCTTTGTTAATATTTTGAGTAGAAAGTAAGGCAAATTTAAAGGATAATCGCCATTTAGATGCATTAATAACATAATGTGGTAGACATAGATTAGTGAGAATCTACCTTCGCAGGTGATATACCTGTAGATAACGATCAGAGTAGTGTGCCATTCTGGTCTGATCCAGCTGTGAGGAACTCTCTTTCTCCAATTTGGATTTTGCTTATCTGGAAGCAATAATTGATTAACAAATTATGTAACCACATGCTCCTTCTTCCACCATCATTATCCTCCGACCACCAATCTGCAAGCTTTGGAAATTGTATGTTCTATCACCAGCATCAACAGCTTCCCGATCTCCACTTCATAACCATCAAAGTTCAGTGCAAACTCCATAGAGACCTATTCGTCGCGACCTTGGAAAGTGTTAAGGAATTCGAACCAACCAGCATCTCTGAACCTTTGAGGCATTTGAGGATAAGGTTCAGGGAGTTTAGTACCCTCGGGTTCTAATCTGACCACTTGTCCACTCCTCTTAGGCGCCATCGAAACACACTACTACAACTGGCACTGCTTGGATTCTGAATATGCTACATGAAATCAGTAAATATATAACTGTTCTCCTGAGAAAACATCCGCGCTTAAAATTCAACAAAAACATAATGATGAGTGATTGTTTCAAATCATAATCTTTGGGAATGGAACGGTTTGAAAAGATTCCTTTGCGGGTACAGATCAATCTGATCATGTAAAGGTTTGAATCATCAAATGATTCGAGAGCCATCATGGGACACATGCAAACTCTTAGTCCTCGATCTGGGTAATCATAACAGAATCTAGGTGGCAGGTGCATATTAAGGCATGATTATATTTGTGCTACGGGAATAATGTTATTCCAGTAGCACTTTTAATGAGTTAGCATAATTTGAATTTGTAAAGTTCAAACAAACATATGAAGTGACACATCATTCAAAACCATGTTTTAAAAATCCAAACTTAAAGAAATTATCCAAAAAACTAAAACGCAAAACATAACAAGCTGAAAACAAAGATTAAAATTAAACGAAAGCAAACAATGAAGTGCAACTAGGGAGGGTTTAGGATTAGAGTTTCTCACTAAATCAAAAGAAGAATTAGAGACTAACACTAGCTCCTTTTGGGGATGATGCTCTCCCCGTGAGGCATCAAGAACAAGCAGACCACTATGCCTTTTTGTTCTATCCATCTGTGCAACTTGACCCTGCAAATCTTCAAGTCTGCAAACATCCACAATTTTTCTATGCCTAGTCCATTGGGCTTGTAGAGTCATTTAATATGATTCAAATCTGGCCCAAACTCCTGCAAATATGATCCTCATTTGAAGCCAAACTACCCCTGCCAATAGTTCCTTATATACATGGGGAATGGAGTCTTTATTTCAAAACTGAAACCAAATTTTATGCTGCAAATTAAAAGACTTAAATTAATCTCATACTTGATGGTGAGATTATTTTTCTATTTATTTCTACTTCTAACCAGTAAAAACTGGTTCATCATGTGACATCATCTTCCAATGAAGCCATGATAATATCAAACCATTTACCAAATCTCTTTCAACGTAGATAGAAATCATAGAAGAATTCTTTATGTGTAACATAATTTTAATTTGTAACACATACCTACAACCATCTTCTGATTTAATTCTAAAAATATCAAAGCTGAAATCTTCTAAGAAACATAACTCCATATAAATGGCTACCGAATCATAGAACGAAGTAGATTGATAACTGAAAATTGTTACCTCTGTTTGCTTCTTGATACTGCCATATACTGGTTCCAACTGTTCATGACTAATGTGCTGGCCATTTTCATAAATTTGTTGCTCATCTTCTGTCACCATAAATATAACAGGTTGTTCATAACCTTCATCAATACTGTTATGTGTATTAGATTTATCAACAATATGTTGAGGAAATACTTGTTCTTTATACGCATCATAAACATGAACTTTTTCATTCAAATCAAAAACAGCATGTGCATCAAAGATGAGATCAAATGTGTCTACTACTATGCAATGTTTGTCCTTGTCATCAATTGAATCTTGATGATCTTCCTCAAAAACATAATTTTTGTCCTTACCATCAGAAGAAAAATTTGCTTTATCCTTAATATGCTTCTCAAATATATCACATCAATTTTCAAAAAGTCTTTCAGCTGAAATTTTTTCTTTGCAAAACATATTGAAAGCATTATGAAAACTTTTCAAAGAGTTGATATTGGCGGCTGGAAGAGATTTTCACCAGTCCAGGGCTACTCCCTTCAATGAGTATCTGAATAGCTTGATCTGAACATCCTCATTCACAATCTGACGTTCACGAATAAACTGATGGAAATCTAGCAGATGTTTAGCCGGTACCTCCCAATCTTCTCCTTTAAATGTAGGAAAGGAACCTTCCCATTCACCCATGCTAAGCATTGGGTTTGGGAAACCAACTACATTTGAAAAGTCACAAAAGGCCAACCTTTGAGCCAAAATGGCTTCCTAACTTGGATCCCCAGTGGAGTCGCCTATTAATCCTTAGACAATGGAGTCGCCATGGTGAAAGATCTACAGTCATATATCCGCCCTCTTCCTGTTCACCATCAAGAAGTGGATCTGATCATTGTCGTTCTCCCGAGGAGGATATCTTCAATGCTTCATCCCCGACAACGGCGCCAAAAGATGTCAGTCCCTAAAGTTGCACTTGAATGTGAGAGGGCAAGCTACGACATCATCAATTTATTGCAAAGTGTTTTAAAGGTTTTTATGGTTTGGTTTTGAATGAGGTGGTTGAAAACTGGTTCAAAGGTTATAAAATAAACAAGAAAATCAGAATAAGAACAGAAGATATCCCATTGATTGGTTAAAAGGTAGTCACATAGATAGATTACACCAATAGGAAAAAGAGAGAATGAAGCCTTCGATTTGTCAACTTCACATAAATTCTTGTCTCAGAATATCATAAAGAAACAAGACCATCAGCTTGAAATCAAACCTTGAAAATAATTCCCACAGAAAATTCTTTACTGTATTAATTAACAATCAAGAAACAAATGCATTGCAGTTTGAATAATGAACTCAAGAATGAATAAAGAAAAGCATAGTAGAAAAGAGTGTCTAACCATCCATATGCCTTTGCTATTAAGTGTAAAATAGAACATAAATGCCTTACAAGGAGTTTCGCAAAACAAGTCCTTTGGATCTCTAATTTTTCGACCATAACAGAGTCTTTCCTTTGCCTATTTAAACTATCCACAAAACCCCTGATCCTATTTTCTAGAATGTTCTTAATGACTAGATCTAGATAGCATCTATCTATTAGGGGGGTTAGCTCAAAAAGAGCGTTTACATTCCAAAAATAGATCATTGCTAAAAAACTTAATATTGTATGATCTTGCCAGCATTACATTCGATTCTATAAAACAAGGATTAGTTTGATCTAGTCATACATTTCAAGGTCTTTGTATTTCGCTGGCCAAAATGAGTAGACACTGCCATATTTCCTGGAAAACATCAAAATTATGATTGTAACAATCATCGTGAAACTTTTAGGGTATGATAACAGCAGTAGCTTTGGAAGTTTTTTGTTTAAGCTTTGTGGTAAGCACGACATTATGCCAATAGAGTCTGAAGTTGATTTCTATGATTTCTTTGAGCAATGCCCTTTGCTCTTTTTTCTTCTTCTTGAAACCTTGAATTCTTTCTTGTTGACGAGCACTCCATTGTTCTATATGAGTCTTTTCTCTTTTCAACTGTCTCACTATCTTATGGATTTCCTTGATCCTTTCTCTATTAGTTATGACTTTGACCTTGAATTCAGGAAACTCTTCAAAAGGTGCAGGCTCATTCAGATTTATGGAAACGTTGGGTTCTCTCAATTTAACTTGGTATTTAGAAACCAATTCTGAGTTTTGTTCTTCATTAGAACTTGTTGAATCCATGGCTTTTGGCATATCTGTTATGTGATCTAAATCTATAAGGTAACCCTTATTATTTTCAGGTATTGCATTGATCCCTTTAGCAATTTCTTTAGCTTTTGCCAATCTGGTTGTAGCTCTTGTGGCAGGTCATGTA
>JZKD02S2255038.1:634643-646793 GCA_000966675.3 Picea glauca | reverse complement strand
TTTATCCACTAAATAAAAAGAGAGAAAAAACAATTATTCCATGTTAGTAATTGCATAATCAATAATATCTCTATGATTTATGTTCTCACCCAGCTCAACTATGTCTCTCTTAACAACTATATTTCACGGGCCTATGTGAGCAACATGGGTAGCTACAAGGATAAATGGATAAAAGAATTAACATCCAGGGAATGTGTAAAACCTATAAACTATTTTTGGTTTATTTTCCATGCTTTGTGAAATCCCTCGATGACCTAGAAATGACATGAGAACATAAAATATTTCATACACGGAAAACTTGGTAGCTAGTAATAAAGAGACAAAAATAAAGGAATGGTTAGCATTTAAATAAAAATATAGCCAAGTCATGAAATCCAGAGGCTCTGAAAGCATTATGTAAGGTGAGAATCTATGTATGAATTGGATTTTTATCGTTCATTAAAGGTTCCAGAGGATATTCTTGTATGAAAAAGTCGATGTTTTGTGTGCAACAGAAAATGTAAAGAGAGAACCTATTACTTTCCAGTGAAAACTTCTCAACCCACAATTAGAACACATGTGGCTAATTATCTTAGAGTAATGCTTGAACCCTAAGCTTTGCCAGTTGGAAATGCAGAAACCTGTGGATTGAATTTGGTGAATAAAAGTAATTGACAGGCATGTAGGATGGCATCTCTACCCACAAATTTGGCATGCACACCATCCATTGGGTTGTTGTGCATGCCAAATTGGCATGCACACCAGCCCTATTGGTTGGTGTGCATGCTAATTTGGTATGCACATAAGCCATAGGGATGTTGTGCATACCAATTTGGAATGCACACCAACCCCATGGATATTGTGCCTGCCAATTTGGCATGCACACCATCCCCAGGGCTATTGTGCATTCCAAATTAGAATGCACATCGACCCTATTGGTTGTTGTGCATGCTAATTTGGCATGCACAAAAGCCATACGGCTGGTGTGCATGCCAAATTGGCATGCACACCAGCCCTATTGGCTTCTATGTATGCCAAATTGGCATGCACACCAGCCCTAGAAAGGGGTTTATGCATTTACTAATGACGTATCACTTCCCATTCACAACATTCTTTCCATGTACCAAAACTACCACTATATTCTATGCAATTCAAATCTACTCTAAAATGGAGCATGCATATGGGATAAGTAAGCCTTTTAAAATTCTTGTAGAGGGTTTTATATTAATTCCAAATGAACAAAGAAAGGTGGAAACTTGTTTTCATTCATATGAAGAATTATCTTATGCAATCCATCATTTTGACATCACATCTAGATGAGAGAAGCAAGGTGGCCAAAATGGCACTTTAGGCCTTTTTAGTCTTTTTCCAACACTTACAAAATTTCATGCCCAGATTTGTAAAATGGACTTAAAGACTATAAAATATGATGATAGAGAAAAATCAAATATGGTAGGTTGAATAAGTTTGAACTCCTCATAAAACCCATGTGTCCTATTTTCAAGTTTTCTTCGAGAATCCTTTGCCATTACATATTTCACTAAATGGGTAGAGATGGCATCCTACAAGCTTGTGAGAGTAAAAAATCAATAAAATAATGTGGGTGACTACAAACAACTCCTAAAAAAAGTGGGTGCTCTCCAAAATGTATGCTAACCACCTCAAGTAGTCACACATGTGGGAAAAAATATCTTCATGAGAAGAGTGAGCCCTCCAAAAACTATGCTAACAAAATTAAGTGTAGCAAATAAAATAATATATCATGTCATAACCGAATCCAACTAACTCAACATGTAGGTGAATGATTCAAGGAGAGAGAGATCACTCCCATAAATGTTGCAACAAACTTGGATGTGTGGCTCCAACAAACTAGTAACCACCTCAATAAACTCAAGAAATGGTTCATGCAAGTGTAACAAAGTCCAAATACCTCAGCGAGGCACAATGCAAATTCGACATAGGGGGTCGAATTTCACAACCCCTATGTCAAGAGATTTTGGGCACCATGGTTGCATGGGAATTGACCATATGGACCTTCCATAGCTTACAAAACTCATTTACATCACCCGGTTGTCATTTTGTGCCCCCAGACCAAATTATCATTGTCTCACTTAATGGCTTCAGGAGGCGAGTTGCAACTCAGTATAACACGTAAATAATGCCTTAGATCGATGAAATTTCAGTTCTGTTGGACTCCTGGCACTGACTTCTAGATAGGCGGACTCCTCTCCTGTGATTCTGTCGCCCGAAAAAGTGTTTATTAGAGGATCTTCGGACCTAGAGTTTTTCTCAGTGAGGCACAATGAAAATCTGACATAGGGGGTCAACTTTCAAAACCCCTGTGTTGGGCGATTGCAGGAATCATGGTCCCATAGGCGTTGGCCATACGAACCTTCTGGAGCTGACAAAACTCAATTACATCGCCCGATTTTGATTTATACATCCAGATCAAATTGTCATTGTGTCCTTGAATGGTTTCAGGGGGGAAATTGCAACACGCCATAACATGCAAACCATGCCTCGGATCGACGAACCGTTAGTTACGTTGGATTCCAACTAGGGGGACCCCTCTCCTATGATTTTTCACCCGTAAAAGTGTTTGTTAGAGGATATCCAGAACTAAGGTTTTGCTCAGTGAGGCACAATGCAAATCCTACATAGCAGGTCGACTTTCACAACCCATGTGTCGAGATATTGTGGGCATCGTTGTCGCATGGGCGTTGTCCATACAGACCTTTTAGAGATTACAGAACTCAGTTACATTGCCCAGTTGTGATTTTGTGCCTCCAGACCAAATTTTCATTGTCTCCCTGAATGGCTTCAGAGGCGAGTTGCAACTCAGCATAACACACAAAACGTACCTCAGATCAACGAACCGTCAGTTTTGTTGGACTCCTGGCACCATATTCCAGCTAGGGGGAGCCCTCTCATGTGATGTTTTCACCTAGAAAAGTGTTTCTTAGAGGATCTCCGGAACTAGAGTTTTTCCTAGTGAGGCACAATGCAAATCTGACACAGGGGGTCAAATTTCAAGACCCCTATGTCGGGGGATTGTGGGCATCGTGGTCCCATGGTTATTGGGAATATGGACCTTCCAGAGCTTACAAAACTCAGTTATGTCACTCGATTGTGATTTTGTACCCCCAGACCAAATTTTCATTGTGTCCCTGAATGGCTTCAAGAGACAAATTGCAACATGACATAACACACAAAACATGCCTCAAATCGATGAATTGTTAGTTCCGTTGGACTCCTGGAATGATATTCCAGCTAGGGGGACCCCTCTCCTGTGATTATGTCACATGTAAAGGTGTTTTTTAGAGGATCTCCTGAACTAGGGTTTTGTTGAGTGAAGCACAATGCAAATCCGACACAGGGGTTCGACTTTCACAACCCCCGTTTCAGGTGATTTTGGGCACCGTGGTCGCATGGGCATTGGCCATATAGACCTTTTGAAGCTTACATAACTTTGTTACATCACTCGGTTGTGATTTTGTGCCACCAGACCAAATTGTCATTGTCTCCCTGAATGGCTTTAGGAGGCGAGTTGAAACTTGACATAAAATGCAAATCATGCCTTAGATTGACGAATTGCCAGTTCCATTCAACTCCTGGCATCGGATTCTAGCTAGGGGGACCCCTCTCCTGTGATTCCATCACCTGGAAAAGTGATTCTTAGAGGATCTTCTGAACTAGAGTTTTTCTCAATCAGGCACAATGCAAATATGGCAAAGGGGGACAACTTTTGAGACCCCTGTGTGAAGAGATTGTGGGCATCGTGGTCCCATGGGCATTGGCCATACAAACCTTTCAGAGATTATGGAACTCAGTTATGTCGCCCGATTTTGATTTTGTACCCCATGCCAAATTGTCATTGTGTCCTTGAATGGCTTTAGGGGGCAAATTGCAACAAGCCATACCACGCAAACCATGCCTCGGATAGACGAACCATTAGTTCCGTTGGAATCCTGGCATGAGATTCCATCTAGGGGGGGCCCTCTCCTGTGATTTATTTTCCCGTAAAAGTGTTTTTTAGAGGATCTCTGAAACTAGGGTTTTCCTTTGTGAGGCATAATGAAAATACGACACAGGGGTAAAATTTCACAACCCATGTGTCGGGCGACTGTGGGCACCATGGTCGCGTGGGAGTTGGCCATACAGACCTTCTAGAACTTACAGAACTCAATTACGTCATTCGGTTGTGATTTTGTGCCACCAAACCAAATTGTCATTGTCTCCCTAAATGGCTTTAGGAGGCGAGTTACAACTTGGAATAACACACAAACCATGCCTTAGATCGGTGAATCGTCAGTTTATTTGTGTAACATCCCGCTCTTGCGAGAACATTTTATTAACTTATTCTTTGAGGACACTTGTGTGCAAGTGATCCAGTTATAGTATATTGTTATGGTTTCACTTATGTATTTGTGTGATGATGTTGATGGATTATGATATTATGTTATTTGATATCTATGTATTGATAGATGTTATTGACTAGTTTCCCCTAAGTGTGCAGGACACTTGACAGATTGTGGATGTCAATGGCATCAATGGAACTCCTGGGACTCCGGATTGAGTCAAGGAGTGAATTTTATTGGTTTGAGTATTTCATTTATGTATATGTGACATATGATTGGTTATAGTATGATTTCATAGATGGATCATTGACAATGTTTCGTTGATGGATGCAGGCTGACGATTTCTTGCTAATTTGACTCACATAAGGAGTAAAGGGGCCATGCACATAGACCATACATCGAGGGAGAGGTGTGGAAGCGTCCCTGTCACAACCTACCAGCACTCCCATCGTGGATCGAATTATAGGTTAATGATTACCTAGTTCTAGAGGTCCACGATGTCATGAGGGCAGGCTGAGATAGTCAATCATGAATATTTCTAAGGGGCGTGCAATAAGGAAGGGTCCTTATTCCTTAGAATCCCTTAGTTTCTCACAAGGTTGCCCGAATGGAGTGCTGACTCTAGGGGATGGACAACTACCAAAAGAAGTCAAAGGCGAGTGGCACCCTTGGAGCACAGAGTGTTGTTAGAAAAACAGGATCGTGGAACAATAAAATAAAAAAAATGTGGAAACAAAACATAGAAGATACACAATATAATAGAGACACAGATTTACGTGGTTCACCCAGTGTGGGCTACGTCCACCAGATAAATTGCCAGCTCCTTCCTTTATTATTATCCAGCATATGAAGGGATATAACCTACAACAAACCCACTATAACTTCCTCTTATTTCTCTCACAGTCTCCTATCTCAGAATACAATATTCACCATCAACCATAGCCGCAAGACATTTCCCTCATAAAAGAGGGTTGCCTTCTAGGGAAAAAAACCCTAACATAATCTCTATCGTTAGATCTGCGAACTTATAATGAACGGTCCAGATTTACAATGAAATTACAATATACATTTACAAGGCAATTTTTCCTTAGGGGGATTCACCCCTGAACCCCTGCTAGGGGCCCGCTTGCCCCCCAGACCCCCCGGACCCCGCAAAGGGGGTACCCCCCCTCTGCACTCCCCCCCGTGGAAAGAGTGTACATACTTCTGGGGTGTAAATACTTCATGGAGTATAAACATGGCTGAAAGTAAAAGACCTCTGAATCAGGAAGATAACCCGGCTCCACAACCAACAAGTGCGTATTTAAGGGCAAGTCGCGAAAGTAACATTTGAGTCAATGAATCTAGGTGGCCTAGAAAACCCTGAGCGAATAATTAACCTTGTAAAATCTTGAGCACTGTGAAATCAATTAATCAATTAATTAATTAAGGATTGAAATTATTAATTATAAATTCCTATAAGAGTCTAAGACTTTGCAAATAAAATTTAATTAAGCCTAAGAATAAGTTTTGTAAAGAAGCTAAACTGAAATTAATAACTAAATCAAAAGGGGAATGAGGTAAATAATTTCAAGAATTAAGTAAATTGAAATAATCCTAATGATTTGATTTAAGGCACATAGGTGTAAGAAATTATTAAAAGGGAATTTGTAAAATAAGAAAGAAACATAGAGGAGAGAATGTATACGCATATAAAGGAATCTAGAGTCTAGTTAACACTAGTATAACTAAAGAAGAATCATGTTTTAACTCAACTCAGATTTAGCAAGGAGTTATTCATTAATTGGAAATAAAGGGAATAAAGAGACAACTAGGAGTGATTCAAGGAGCGCTTGTAGGAAGGGTGAGGGAAATTAAATTTTATTAAAATAAAATGTGGATTTACTTGTGCAAATTGGGGAAAGGGTGACAAGTGTAAGGGGGAAATAATTCTAAATTATTTATATTAAAAATTGAATTAATTGTGCAAGTGGGGATGAGTTATGAGAAAATTCTATAAAACAAATGGCTGAGATGAGATTTTCACGTCCATTTATCGCAGTGGGTTAGATATTCGCATGGTGTGGTGTGCTTGTTGACTCTTTTCCCTTATTGGCTTGGCCTTCGATTAAATACCTTGGCTTATTAATCCCTAGTATCCGATTGCCTTTGGAGGTGAACTTTTAGGGTCAGTCCTTCGGGTTCTCAAGGTTTTTATTCTGGGTATGAATCGGTCCCTAAAGGTGGTCTTACGCTCTGTGGGAATAATACTCCTTTACAGTTCCACGCAGAGGGGAGTGAAGGGTCCGAGATATGAGCTCTAGGAATAGACTGTAAGGGCCAGATAAAGAGAAATAATTGAATATTAGTGAACATCCCCGATTGATTCTTATTAAATCCTGGTGTGTGTCTTCCTGGGTGATCCCCAGGTTTAGCGTTAGGGTTGGGAATGGCGAGTGACTTGTTTTCGATAGGGCCTTATTCTATTTATGGCAGGGAATATGGTAACACAATCAATATCTTCGGTGTATCGATAGGGGAATTGAGTCATTTAAACTCTAATGTAAAGTTTATTTCAGTAGGTGCGTCTGTGATCCAATCCCTTACCTCTGTGTTCCAGAAGGGAGAAACCTTACCCCTGCAACCCCTTCCAGTGAGGCAATTTATGCTCTCAATTTCTCGTTTTTGTGCACAATAGTTGAATGTGGGCTTGAAGGCGAATTCAAAATTTAATCAAAAACAAATGAAGTTGTCAATGAACAATATATAAGATAGTCGACGTGGTGTATTTCCAATGACACAAGTGGTTGAATTGTTTTTATACAAAGTCTTCCACCGATACTAGAATTTGTTTATTATAATTAAATAAATTAAGCCTCAACATCCTTTTAATTGAAGGTCTGCATATGAGGGCTATAAATATCCACATGCTCGCCTTAATATTTAAAATTAAATGACAAATACCTGAAGTTAATAATAATTTACTTCACTAAATCTAGTTAATACTTTAGCTACATGCATTGGACAACCATTATCAGTGTCTTGACAATTAATATGAGGGACTGGGTATGTCTTTATCCTGCAAATCCTCCAAGAGCATGATCCAAGAGAAAACTTGACTAGATACAGTTAATCCTAAATCTACATGCATCGGACAATTAATAATGATATCTTGACAATTAATACTAAAGCTATATGCATTGGACAATTCATAACAAAGCTACATGTGTTACTGGTTGATGAATATAATTTTTAAGTTTTTGGCTTTTGGTTTTGCTATGTTATTGGAGTGTTATTCAAAACTAAAGAAAATGGGTTGTCAAATTTGATAATGGTAACAATTTTTAACATTAGGGTTTTTTTTATTTTTTTTACTTATATACTTAGATTTAGATTCTATATTTATACAATTTTGAATTGATAATGGTAATAATTTCTTTTAGAAAAGAAAAGATTAGTTTTTCTTTTTAAGATGGAAAATATTAAGATTTTCTTTTAAATATAGAAGATGATGCCTATCAGCCTATACCAACCACTTTATTAATGTGTCTATGCTAAGTATTGAGAGTTCAACAATTGCTACTTAAATTTGGAAATTAAATCACTAAAGGAGATAGGTATTGGAAGATAACTTGAATGGTATGTCTTGCTTGAGAAGAATGATCCACCTATGAGTTCTTAATAAGATAAATTCAATCTTGGAATAAATATATATTAGTAGTAGTTAGTTCCTTACGGTCAGGCCTTAAAATGATAAGGGAATAAACTGCTAGAGCAATACTAAGGGTGTGGCATAGAACTTGTTTTATGTACTTAGTAATTTGTGGTTGGACTATGGCTGGAGGGTTTCATAGGCTAAATTGTGTCAATTTAATTGATAAGGTCATTGTAGTAGGACTGTTGTTGGATTGTATCATAGGTGGTATTGGCAACAATTACTTGATGTATGTTTTGTAGTAAATTTTACTCTTGGGCCATGATAAAGTTGATGTATGATCGTTTTAATATTTAGATTCTCTTGCGCCACTAAATAATATTGTTGTTTGAATGATTAAGCGATTAGATTTCTTTTGCGCCATGAATTAAATTGATTGTTACTCTTGCGCCTTGAAATATTGTTGATGTGTGATTATTAAGGTAATTATCTTACCCTTGCACCATGAATAATTGATTATTAAGATTGATTGATTGATCTAGTTGATTTTTGACTTGATTGGATTAGTGGGATTTAGGTTCCTCAAAAAAGTCGTCGGCCCTGAGACCTTAAGTGGTCAAAATCAATCGGATGAATCCTGGGTTTGAGCATTTCTTATGTGTCCTGGAGGTCCTAACCATGTAGGGTAGGTTGGGTGGGTATTTCTTTATCATTTAGTGATATGGTTGATCATTATTTATATTTGTTTTGGTTGATTGTGATGTGTTGAACTACATCGCTACTTATGTTTATGTTTTGATCATGTGTCACTATAATTTATGTTAATGCATTGGATTGTGTCGTTATTGATTACATTGAGGTGTCACTTGTAATGATTTTAATTATGATGTCGTGTTTATCATGCATTTCTACGAATTATGTGTGACAATTATTTTATCCTAATGCAATAAAATAAATTTGTTTGTTGTCGTAACGACGGGGTCATTACATATGGTATCAGAGCGGGTTCAACCCCATGACTTGGGATCATTACGCCTTCCACTTTATTAAACACTTGATTAATAAATTATCGCTAATTAAAACTTGAATTGTGTCCATGGAGGTAATCATGGTTAGATGACATTGTGGAGGTAGACGACATGGGGCTAGGGTAGGAGGTGTGATGCCTCCAATAACATCCATGCCATAGGGGTCTAACCCCCAAGGAAAAGAACAAGTCATGGGACAGGAGCAAATTGTTGTGGGGGATGTGGATGGTTTAATGAGGTCCTTTCATAGGATGTCAGAGGCATTGATTAACCAACTAGATAGAGACAAGGAAAGAGCGCATGTACCCAATGAGGGTTCATAGCGCACCCTAGTCGGTACTAGTATCATTCAAAGAGAACTTGAGAAGGTTAAGTTTCTCGAGTTCATGGGTGCCATGGATGGCTCAGCAGCCGAGGCATGGTTGGAGAACATGGTGATGTGATTTTCACTTCATGACTACACCTCCAACATGAAAGTCCACATGCCAGTCTTTCAGCTGAAGGGAAGTGCTCTTCTATGGTGGAAGATGCTTCTGCCTCAACTAAACATGGTCATCGAAGACGTGTCTTGGGAACTGTTCGAGGAGAATTTCGGGGAGAGGTATATATCAAAGGAGTTCATCGAGCTCCAGCTCAATGAGTTCAACACCTTACGATAGGGTGGTCGTACAGTGTCGAAGTATGAGGCCCGATTCATGGAGCTGCTTAGGTATGCTCCACACCTGAACACGAAGAAGCTAAAGGTAAACAAGTTTGTGTTCAGCCTTAACTTCAACATTCATGCGAAGGTGAGGATCCTTATTCCACAGATGTTGCAAGACGTAGTCCAGAAGGCCATCGTAGCTGAGGAAGAGTTGAGCAGTGGGCGTCAGGGCAAGACATCTACAAGACCGACTGGACAGATGATGGAAGGTGCATAGGCGCAACATCAGAGATCAGCCAGACATACATCTGGGTATTGAGATACGTCAAGAGGATCCGTGTTAATGAAACCATGATGACTGACTCCTCCATAGAGGACTCCCTACAGAGGACCACAACATCAACAACAACGTCGCCCACAACAACAACATTTAGGCTTGTTCAACAGAACAAACTAGGATTTCAGGCTGGCAGGCTAGTATCTTCTACTTCGGGGACTAGGAGTACTGGACCGAAGACCATATGTTGGACATGTGGAGAGCCACATTACTAGTGAGAATATCCAGTGGAGAGGGAAAGGGCCAGAGCATCCAGGTCAGTTGGACACACTACAGTGGGAGATTTGGGCAAGGCCCACAAGATTCATGCAACGGTAAAAAACTGCCAAGACAAGCACTAGTCCACTGTGCTAGAGACATCAGGTACCATCGACGACCAAAATTTTAGTATTTTGATAGATCCCAGTGCTACAAAGAGATTTATTTCTAGTGCAGGCATGAAAAGAATTAAGGTAAAGGAAGTTGAGAAAGATGATTTTAGGTACGTAGAAATGGCTTTGGGTGCCAAACAGAAGGTTGGAGGAAAGGTTACAGACTGTCGCATTAAATTGGGAGATTTTTTAATGAAGGCCAACCTATATGTCACAATATTAGGATGTTATGACATAGTGATCGGTATGGACTAGTTGGAATCACATGACACAATACTAAACTGTAAGACAAAACAGTTAAGTTTGAACGATGATGAGGGACAAAGAAGAGTGATTGTAGGAAAAAATCAGGGCGTTTCCTTGAGGTTCATTTCTTCCCTACAACTATAGAAGATCATGCACAAATGATGAAATATATATGCAATCTTAGTGTTGAATGACAAGGGCGTGGAAGAAGGATTAGAAAACCTTCAGGTAGTATGATAGTTTGCTAACGTATTTCCAGAAGAGTTACCACGCTTGCTGCCCAAAAGAGAGTTGGAGTTTACAATTGACTTGAAACCTGGAACTAAAACGATAGCAAGAACGCCTTATTATATGCCAATGCCTGAGTTACAGGAGTTGAAAATGCAACTAAAGGAGTTGTTGGACCTGGGACTTATACATCTAAGTGTGTCACCTTGGGGTGCACCTGTTATTTTCATCATAAAGAAGGATGTATCGTGGAAAGTCTGTATTGACTACCATCAATTGAACAAGGAAACATTCAAGAACCAATATCTGTTGCCAAGAATAGACAATTTGTTTGATCAAATGAAAGGTGCGACCAGTTTTCAAAGATTGAATTGAGATCAGGTTATCACCAGTTATGAATTAAAGAGGAAGATATTCCTAAGACCACTTTCAATACAAGGTTTAGACACTATGAGTTTACCATTTTACCATTTGGACTGATAAACGCCTCGGGGGTATTCATGATTTTGATGAATGGGGTGTTCTGTGAATACTTGGACAAGTTTGTTCAAGTGTTCATTGATGACATACTGATATATTATCGGATGATGGAAGAACATGATGAACACTTGCGCTTGGTACTACAGTGTTTATGAGAAAACAAATTATACAAGAAACTGTCAAAATGCTCTTTTTACCGATCGAGGATTAATTACTTAGGGCATGTTATCTTCGACGAAGGCATCACTGTGGATCCAACGAAGGTAGAGGCTATTATGGAATGGCCCACACTGACAAATGTACCAGAAGTACGCAACTTTATGGGTTTAGCAGGATATTACCAATGACTCATCGAATGTTTTTCGAAGATAGAAAATCCTATCACGGAATTGCAGAAGAAAAACTTAGTTTAATGTGTGGCATAGAACTTGTTTAAGGTGTGGCGTAGAACTTGTTTTATGTACTTAGTAATTTTTAGTTGGAATATGGCTGGAGGATTTCATAGGCGAAATTGTGTCAATTTAATTGATAAGGTCATTATAGTAGGAATGTTGTTGGATTGTATCGTAGGTGGTATTGGTGACAATTATTGACGTATGTTTTGTAGTAAATTTTACTCTTGCACCATGATAAAGTTGATATATGATCGTTTTAATATTTAGATTCTCTTACGCCACTAAATAATATTGTTGTTTAAATGATGAAGCGATTGAATTTCTTTTGCACCATGAATTAAATTGATTGTTACTCTTGCGCCTTGAAATATTGTTGATGTGTGATTGTTAAGGTAATTAGCTTACCCTTGTGCCATGAATAATTGATGATTAAGATTGATTGATTGATCTA
>JZKD02S2255038.1:558759-606439 GCA_000966675.3 Picea glauca | reverse complement strand
AGGGGAGGTGAGGCAGCCTAACCCAAACAGGGGCTGCAGTGATCTCGGCTCCAGGATTGAAGTCAAGAGTCCAAGGGGCTAAGAACAACCCTCTTGACCCCATGAAATAGGGTCCCGATCTGAAAACTAGATCCCGGTCCTCTGTCCTTGAGAAACTGAAGATAAAAAAAACCCTGCCTGCTGCCCACAGGGTAATGCTTCCCTGTATAAGCGGCATCCATCATTCCTTAATCCATGTCTCCACCGTTTTGGGGCTGGGCCATAGCCCCGTGAACTTTCCGATGAGGGCATTTTCTGCCAGAGAGAGGGTGATGTTGCAAGGCTCCTCTGGAGATAGCTCCAGAGAAGGGATCTCCTCCATCTTCTTAACAAACTTAGTCGAAAGAGCAGGCTTGGAAGGTCCTGCCGAACGGACTAAAGCTTTAAAGGCTTCCAAGGGATCTTCTTCGGTTTCGGCAATCGGATTTGAAGCCATCTTGGCCGGGCGGCGACCACCAGCGGCTTCCAGTGCTCCAGCTCGCGTGCACGCAGGAGGGACGCGCTGGAACCGCCGAATCGCGTCCTGTAAGCAGAGAGAACGATGGGAGATCTATGAAAACCTTGATCAGCAACTACGAAAGATGCTCAGCGCCCCTGCAACGAAGAGCAGAACGGTGGCGGCTAGGGTTTGGACCCTAGACGCATTGGCTTCCGTCTCGTTCCATGTATCTAAAACCTGCATTGGTTACATTATTAAGTACAAAGAACAGATGAAGTTGTGATCCCAAAAGTGATCACAAATTCTTTGTTAAATCTCATTACTTTAGTTGGGTTTACCAACCAATATTTCGGTTGGTAATTAATGTTGTCTCTTTCCATTCAATAATAAACATTGAATAATAACCATAAGAAAATCACGACAATGCATAATAAATAGAAGATCCCATATTCATATTCATTCAAGAAGCAACTGTACAAACTGTCCTTACTAAAGAGTGGCAAGTTGACAAAGAATTCACAAACCCTAAAAGTCTTCAATCCCAATAACATTGTAAACAATACAACACTTAGCTTTGCAACTTCTTAGGAAGACAATATAAGGAAGTAAGGAACCGTTACCATGCATAACACTGACCTCAACTATATCCATAATACTCTCTCCTAAAAGTACATTAAGTCATAAATACAAATAATATCTAAGTGAATAAAGTGTCAACCATAATGTTAAATGTTCAAAATAAGGTGTCAACAAGGCCCCACCACTCTGATTGTTTTACCTTGGAGACAAGTACATTTGTAAATCAACTCAAACTGTCTGCAAAATTCTTGAACTCAACTACAACCAAATAAGCATATGCCTTTATGCTAATATGTAAATCATTAATCTGCTAAATCTTACTCCTACTTTATGCAGTCCTCCATAGGTCGCCCACCCCACAGATGTCACAATTATCTCTTAAACTCCTACTACTCTTGTGTGCTCTACTAATCCTTGCATATCCTCATGATAGCCCTCCTCTGTGCAGCATGGGTGGTCATCCTCCTTGTCTCTATTAATCTCTCAACTGAACCAGAAGGTCCCTATAGTCATCAATCCATCCTATCATAATACAAAAGTACCAACCAATGTAACTGCCAAGTCTGTAGAAATTGATGTTCAATACTGGGTTCACTCCTCCTATTATACATCAACAACCTACATATAAGTGACATAAATCCTCATCATCAACCAATCTCTCTGCAATCATCAAATTGAATGTAGAAGGCTCGAATCTATATCAACTCCTCGTCATCTTTTCAAAAACTATCATCAAATCTCCAAAATAGGGGCCATCTCTTGGAAATATGAATGTAGTGGTAGCATTGGTTTGATTAAGACCAATAATCAACATATAGTGGCCAATCTAATTAAAAATCGACATTAGAGTAATCCTTGAACACAATCACATAATCTCAAAATAATGCTCACGGTGTCAAGAATTGATGAGACCAACACTACAAAATCTCCTTGATCCAGTCTCATCTATCAACATCTTGGAAACTATGTACTAGCATGTTCAAAAGCAAGAAAACTCCTTAAATGATGTCTCCAAGAACATTGATCATGTTTGTTATTACAACTCAACATGGTAATTGTAAGGACCCAACTTAAGGTTCCATTGGCAACGACATGACAAAGGGCACACTGAGCATACTTAGTAAGTTGCATGGTGAGTCCATATGTTTTGGTATCCTTGGTGACGAACTCACCATGATTCGTGAGACAACTACGATGGTGTACTAACACATAGGCTAGGAGGATCGAGGATGTCTTGCCTAGCAGGGGCGAACGACTAACAATGTGCTTCATAGCGAGCTTTGATGGAGGAAGCATGTCTTGACCAATATGATAGATTGTTTGTATTATCCATGGTAAGGCAATAATATTAATAAGTGCATTGAAGAGATGTGAATGCCTAATGAATGAGGGACATAAAGTTCATGGACTATCATGTGTTGGCTTAGGTGGATGACAACATAGTTTCACGTTGGGCAGTCGATTGTTCACGTGTGTTTGGCTTGGTGGAAGCGATAGTAGGTTGCCTATGGTTGGGTGGTGATGATGCATCATTACCTACAATGAAACAAGCACTTTGACATTTTGCATTGTGGGTTCGGCCATGACATGTCGATTAGACATATTCCAGGTGATACAGGCGATTAAGGATCATACTCAACTAGCAATACCATGTCGATACCACCCAATAATTAGGTTTTTTTAGTATTACACGAGATGCTTAAATGAAACTAAAATTCTAACCCCATAACTTATCATCATAAAATCTAGTTTATTAAGAATCGTAACTTAATACAAATCTAACCACATGCTCCAAAAATAGACTCAACCTTGATCTCTTTATATTTATCCAAAATAAGTAACCATGTATGATTTGCAAAATGAATTGGAGTCTATATTGTATAGCAAACATTTTTATTTGAAACTTGATAAAATTGGATGATGAAAAATACCATTTTAAAAATAAAAAATTATAATTTACGCATTTTGACACTACATATGAAAGTGCATTATTCATTTTCAAGGAATCAAATACCCGCATAGTAAACACTGTAATTTCAATTTTAATGACCATAACTTTTCATTCAAATTTTGAAATATTTTAATTTGAATGACCATAACTTTTCATTCAAATTTTTAAATAAGATTTAAGAGAGAAATTGGAAAAAATATATGTATGTTACTCTTACGACAAGCTCGTTAATTTTCCGTGGGCACATGCTGCTCCATCATTGGATATGGCCGAGAAAGAATTCAGACTGGAGATAGAGGAAGCCTACAATGATCTCGTGTTTAACATATCCTCTAATGCCTTTATGGGGATGTCAATTATGTTCCACAATATTGTGAAATACATCGCTCGCGCGGGCAAACAATCTTAAAAGTCTCAAATCTCAATAATTTCGTCAAACAATATAACACTTCCCATTATAACCGAGAAGTAAGGGACTCTTACTATGTGCAACACCCATTTCAATTAATTACTATTGGTACAACACACTAAAAAGCCAAATGAGTAGATATTCATGAACTAGCAAGCAAACATGTTATATACTTAATTATGGTATATAACTTTATAATGGATTTTTAAACAAATTTTATATGCATAATGTATAGTACACCTTTGAAACAAGTGAATAAGAATGTTGAAGTGACATGTAGGACAAGGTAAAAAGGAGTTTACCCTACTTCATATGTCATGGGATGGAGGATTGAAAAGGATTGAAAAATCATGGTAAAAGTTGAAGCTTATCTTCCATTTAGTGTGGTACTTGCCACTAAAGATGTTGTTGTAGGTTGTTTCTCATGGTCTTGGACTTGAATTGTATGAAGATTTTAACAACAATCTTATAAAAGATTATATATATATATAAATTATCGATTTTTTTTTAAGATTTATTTTAAGTTTTTAAAAGTATGGTATTGAGGATAGTTTTAATGCAAGTGAACATGGTTGCCTCTTGAATACGAAACACAACATGAAAAAGTGGTTGTTGATTTGAGGAACATCACCATTGACATGTGTTAATTATAATGATTATTCCTCTGTCAACGTTGAAAATACTCTCAATTTTGTTGAGAATTAAAATACCAAAAACATTACTAGGCAAACAATGTTGAAGTTTTTAGAGGGTGAGTGAGGGTTTGGATTTTCAAACACAACTACATGAGATTTAGTTTTAAAGACACTATATGTTAAAGTCCACTTTACACACTTGACCCAACAAAGAAAACCAATGTTCACCCATCACATATCCAAAGAAAAAATACCATTTTGATTGAAAACCACATATCATGTAACCCTTGAGTCAATGAAAGTTACCTGTAGGAAGTGTATGGGATGGGATGATGATGCATATTCGAAGGAGAAAGACAGAAATGTAAAATTTGGTAACCACAAGTATTTCTCCATCACATATCCAAAAGGAAGATCGTCATCAAATCAAAAACTACATATCATCCATCGTTAATTGAATGGAAGTTATTGAATGTTTAGGGATGGCATGTGTCATGGAGGAGAAAGATATGAATTAGGCCAAGGCTTGTAGGTGAGATGTTTTTTCCAACTTCCTCCAATCCTTTGGGGCTATGGGAGGAGTTCAAGACCAAAACCTGTCTAGCTAACAATAAATGCCTAATGACGTGGAGGTTTCTTGGTCTTAAAGAAGGGTACGACCTTAGTAGTGATCGTATCACTCCATTATTCCCTAGTAGGTAGGAAATGATTAGTCCCCGTATCGATTGGCCTATTGGATACTTCGTCATCGATGAAAAATTAAAAAAGAGAAACCTATGAGTGTTGGTGACGGAAGTCACTCCTGGATTGCTTGCAAGAGCAGAGCCCGACGCCCATCAGTTTTATGTCATGATTGTTTATAAAGGGATGATCAAATGGAAGTAAACTCAGAACGATATCGTCTCAACTATGAAACTAGGCCAGGCATGCATGGGCAAGTGAGGTCTTAGATAAACTTCAAACAGTGAGTTGTAATAAGGGTAAGTAGGGGAAGACTTGTATGAGAAGAGTGCAAGGGTTTGTTATAAACATCAGGTTCCTAACAGACTAGGAAAGAAAGCGTCCAAACGCGAGATCCTCTTACATTCAAACACGGAAAACCAGAGAATATAATGATGCGATGATAAATCCTTTATCATATCATAACTGTAACAATTCGCACGAATCAGTCGTTCACGAACTCTCTCAGCATAAGATGAAAACTTAGATGGAAAAGGAAAATTGTTTGTCATAAAACAAGAAATCTCATATACAGATGCACAGCCAGAGAATTAGAATGGT
The DNA here is from genome assembly GCA_000966675.3 of Picea glauca. Classification (NCBI taxonomy): domain Eukaryota; kingdom Viridiplantae; phylum Streptophyta; class Pinopsida; order Pinales; family Pinaceae; genus Picea; species Picea glauca. The sequence continues at coordinate 601,106 of JZKD02S2255038.1, read as the reverse complement.
TGTTAAAACTTTACAGTCGGGAGCTTCGCTCTACCATCGATCCCTTGAAAAACATCAAAACTAAACATATATACTCCCAAACATTTTCCCAATAGAGGCCTACTAGACTTCCTGGATGAGGAGTCTTCTCAATCAAATCTGGTCTGCACTCTTCTGTCAGGCGCTACCTTAATTCGGCATGGCTCGCACCAGGCGATAGATGAACCTTTGAATGTTGAATTAGCATGTGCGGGCTTCCCTGGTGAGTCAAGGACTTGGCGCGGTTTCCATGGAAAGAATTAGTACAGAAGACCGCCTTGGGTGGACCTTCAGCCGGGACATCCATACTTTGCAATAAATGAACGAGGTGAGGTTTCAACCACCCTCTCTCTTCTTCATTCATCTCCAACAGGTGTTGGGATTTAGCTCACGTCGAAACGGCATTTGGAAAGTCGCAATGCCTACATTTTGAGATTCAGCTCGGCGCTTCTGACCCCTTTTGTGTACAGCCCTTTCTGCTTTCTCGAGTGACCACGGGCCATGACCCTGCACCTATCTTCCAGAGTGCTTTCGGCATTTCGGCGTTCATGGATGAGATAGAGAAGGTCCCCTCCCTTCGAAATCGCGATGGGAGAAATGTCGGGATGGTCTAACGGTCGCCACGCATTCCTTCAGGATGAATGGCTGGGACTTTCCTCGGAGCTTTGGGACCCGAGTGGCCAAACGATAAACATAAGTGCCCCTCCTCCAAACATGTTCCTTTACGGCCAGATGCCAAAACCGCGGGCCCAGTCCTGGGCACTATCAGCATTTTGGGGTTCGGGGTTTCGAAAGGTGAAGTGACGAGGAGCGCCTACCCCCCAACTTCTCGAATTCCGACATGGCACGGATGCGTGCCACATGTCCTTAAGATGAACGATCGAGGTAGCACTTTCCGCTTAACAGGGGGCCGCGCTTGTTCTCAGGCTCGCTTGATGTGACTTGGCATTAGGACCGTGGGCCAGGATTTGAAGGGCGCTTATCGGCATTTCGGGGTTCGGGGTTTCGAAAGGTGAAGAGACGGGGATCTTTACCCCTCGAACTCTCGAATGCTGATATGCCGATGTGACTGGATCCTGTGCCACGCGTCACTGGATCAGACGACCCAGACTCAGCCTTGAAATATAGGAGCTTTCTCTGGTGCTATATGTTGGGTAACTTGGTAGCCCCGAGATCCCGATGACTGTTGATCTTCTTTGTGGATGGATCCCGACTGCCGACAGCAAAACCTTGCCCGCTCGCTTGACTTGTAACTAGAAAGGAGATCCTTCCGCTGCTGCGCTTGGGTGTTTCACGTTCATTCTGCAGACCTGGGTGCTTTTGTGCCTAAGAGAAAAATAATCGCTAACATTAGGCTCCATGGGGGATAGATTCATCCTTGTGATACATTGGGCTACGAAGTCACTTATTAAGCCGAAAACACACAAAAAGAAAATAAACAAAGAACTAATGGACAATATTACAAACAAGGGAGCCGTCTGAGGCTCAAATAAAACATTTCTTCAGAAAATGCCCATTCACTGAGTTGTTGAAAACCTCCTCACCCTCCAGATCTTGCAACCCATACGTGTTGTTGGAGAAAATCTCAGAGATCTTGAAGGGGCCAATCCAGAGGGCATCAAACTTGATGTGTTTGCCTTTATCCTGCCTGGGGGCGTCCCACTTAAGTACTAAGTCCCCGATCTCGAACTCTTTCTTTCTGACCTTCCTGTCGAAAGCCTGCTTGATCTTTTCCTGGCAATTATGAGTTGCGGTCCTCACCTGCTCTCTGATCTGTTGCACTTCTACTAACTGATGAATCCTCCTGATCATATGATCCGTTTCTCCCTCATAGTCTTGAAAGAATTTCGCCACAGGTAAGGCGAGCTGAGTAGGAAAAACCACCTCTGCTCTGTAGACTAGCTGAAAAGGCGAAGTGCCCAGAGATTTCTTCATTGTCACACGATCAGCACACAGAGAAAACTTCAACTTTGAATCCCAGGCCCTTTTGTTGTCTTCCAACAGTCTTTTGATGATCCTTATTAGGCTTTTGTTGGAGGACTCTGCTAAACCATTGCCTTGGGGATAGTAGGGGGTGGAGTGAATTAGTGAGATTTGGAACAACTCGCAGAACTTAATTAGAGGCTCATACTTGAAAGAAGCAACATTATCGGTGACGATCCTGCTGGGACAACCAAATCTGGCTATGATATCCTCCAGGAAGATGATAATTACTTTGTGTGATATGCTTCTGGTGGGGACAGCTTCTATCCACTTGGTGAAATAATCTGTTGCAGTCAGGATCCATCGGTGCTAACCACTTGAGGGAGGATGAATTTCTCCAATGAAGTCCAACCCCCACTGCTGAAAAGGTGCTGAAGATACTATAGGTTTCAATGGCAGCGGCTTGAGTTGTTGCTTTCCTGAGAACCTTTGGCACTTGATGCAAGCTCTGATTTCTCGACAGACATCCAGGAATAAAGTGGGCCAGTAATACCCAGCTCGGAGTAGCCTATGAGCTTTGTTCTTCCAGAAATGATGACCTCCACAAAAGCCGTTGTGAAATTCAAACATAACTTTATGGGCCTCTTGCGGGTCCAGGCATCTCAAAAATACCCCTAGAGGGTCTTTCCAGTACAAGATTTGGTCAATGAGGCAATATCTGACCACCTTGAGCTTTAAGGCTCTTGCTTTTCTTTTACCCATTCCGTCGGGGGGCTTTAACTCATGCAGGAAGTATAGGATGTCATGATACCAGGTGCAGTCTGCCAGCGGTAAGCCATCTTGAGAGCATTGGCTGGGCAGCTCAGCTTGTTGAGTTCCTGAGCGAGCGTTGATGAAACTGACTCCCAAGGCTTCGCAGTTGGATTCAGCCAGTAACTTGGCTAAACCTTGCCCTTAACCAACTTGGTGGGCTTTATCTCTAAGTCAAATTCTAGGATTTTAGCGATCCATCTGCCTCTTCTCCCATCTACGTCGGGCTGCACAAGGATGTCCTTCACAGAAGCTGAAGGGACATATGCAGTTACCTTTGAATGCAAGACATAAACTCTGAAAGCTTTGAGAGCTTTCACTAAGGCATAGGCCTGTTTCTCCATGATTTCATATCTGCTCTATGCGTCTCTTAACACCCTGTTGAAGAAAGCAATGGGCTACTCTCGCCCTTCCTCATTTTTTTGCAACAACACCGCTGCAACCGTATCGAAAGAAGCAAAAGAAAAAACTAGGAACGGCTTGGAATAATTTGGACCAATCAGCACGGGTGCCTCAGTTAGTGCCCTTTTTATTTGGTCAAAAGATGCCCTGGGCTCAGCGGTCCATTTCAATTCATTTCCCTTCTTGAGCATGGCCGTGATATGCTTCACTAGCTCGGCAAAATTTGAGACAAACCTCCTTAGAAAATTAATTTTTCCCCAAAAGACTTGAACCTCTTTCTTAGATCTAGGAAGTGACAGGGTCTGAATTGCTTCTACCCTACTAGAATCAATCTTTACTCCCTCTGCTGATATTATATGGCCTAATAACTTCCCCTCCTTCATAGAAAACAGGGACTTCTTGGGATTTAGGGAAAGACCAAATCTCCGGCACTTCGAGAAAACTCTCCTTAAGTGGCAGCGGTGCTCCTTATCAGACCTGGAGAAGACCGTGATGTCATCTAGGTAGATCACTACAAACTGGTCTTTTTCTCCGTGAAGGCTATATACATGGCTCGCTGAAATGTTGCTCCTGCATTCATTAGCCCAAATGGCATTTTGGCATACATGAATGTGCCCCAAGGAGTGGTGAAGGTTGTCTTCTCTCTGTCCTCAAGCATGATCAATATCTGATTATAGCCAGAAAAACCGTCGATCATAGAAATCCTAGATGCACCGGTTACCCTTTGCAATATGTGCTCCATATTGGGCAGGGGATAATTGTCTTTCTTTGAGCTTCTGTTCAGGTTCCTGAAGTCGACACAAAGCCTGATTTCTCCTCTTTTCTTTCTTACGAGAACCAAATTGGCTACCCATTCAGAATATCTCAAGGGGACTATGATCTAGGCCTCTAACAACTTCTTCAATTCTTTCTCCATGACAGGAAGCAACATGGGGTTTATCTGTCTTAGCTTCTTCCTGAATGGCTTAGCCTCTTCCTTTAGTGGGATATTTTGTTCAATGACGGATGTATCATACATTTTGAGGTCTTCGTAGGTCCATGCAAACACGTCAGCAAATTCTTTCAGCAACTCGGTATATTCGGCCCTCTGCTCTGTGGTCAAATTGCTTGACAGCTTGAAAAACTTGGGCTCCTCCGGTGTGCTGATGTTGCACTCAGCTGTATAAGCATCTTCATCTGAAACTCTACCCTTTACTGCCACATCATTCCCATCGAACAATCTTTCCAACGGGACTAGTCCCCTCGAAATGTGATTGCTAGGTAGCTGGATAATCTGGTGGTTAGCAATTTTATTTAAAAACACTTCGGGGTGAGGTTCACCTTTCGTGTCAGGATCTTGATCGATGTGCAACGTGGAAAATTCATCAATGGATCGAAGAAATCTTTCAATTTCCTTATCATCTTCGAATACCTTCCAATGCTTGACATTGTCCAGTACAGAGGGCCTATATTTTATTTCAACATCAGAGTTGACTATGGACAGTAGAGAAACTTTGAGCAAGCTGGCTGAGACAGCTAAAGAATCAGCCACAACATTATCCTCCCTTGGAATAAAAGAGATATTGAAAGATGAGAAGAAATTGTCAATTAGGTCCCATGCTTCATTCCTATAATTTCTGAGTCGAGGGTGCTTAGCTTGATAAGCGCTTCTGATCTGTTGGACCACCAACTCTACATCTCTGAACACTGTTATCTCCTGAATTCCCATTTCCCTTGCAGCTCTTAATCCTAGAACAAGGGCTTCATACTCTACCACATTGTTGGTGGTTTCAAATTCTAATTTGTATGACAGAGCTACGGTTTCTTGGGAAGGCGACACAAAAAACACCCCAGCGCCAGCGCCTTCCCTGGAACGGGCTCCATCAAAAAACATTTTCCAAACAGGGGTGATGGAAGGAGGAAGTTCACGAGGAGAAGTGGGCTGCTTTCTGAGTTCAAGAGGAGGCTCGAGAGCATGAGTGAGTTGAAGTAAACTGGAACCTAAATCAGTGTCCAAGGCGAAAATGGGATGATTGGTAGGATTGGCTTCATCACTGATTATATAGGCCAATTGGGCTTCCCTATATAGCCTCCTATGTTCTCCTCCAAACACTGGGATAGTAGCATATGTGAGGCCCATATGCAAGGTTCCCTCAAGTCTTTTTATCCAAGACCTTGACAACAACATACCGAACTTAGGGGGGACATCAACCACTACAATATCCATGACCACACTTTTCATGGGCAACTGAAACAAGGTCACGACCAGGTCTTTGATAACCCCGAGACATTGAACTTTCCTGGAGTCAAAGGAATAGAGGTCATGATAGGCTCGGGTGACTTCTAGCCCTAACTCCTCCATGGCAGTTTTGGGCATGAGGTTGTAAGAAGCCCACGAATCCATCAAACAGTTGTGCAGTACCTTGTCATGTATGTTCAGGGAAGTGTAGAAGGGAGGGAATGAGTCATTCCTATCTTCTACCATAGGACCTAGAATAACTGCAGGCTTTTCATCTTTCAAATTGATGGTATCTATGGGAAGGCACGAGGCCTCGGACTGCAAAATCTCAGAGAAGCGTTTTTTGAACCCTTCATGCTTAATCAATTCGATTAGGGGTACAAGGGTTCTGATTTTTTGAATTTCATGCTCGAAATTAAAAGAAGATGAGGGCTTTCGGACTTCTCTTATTTTGGAAACATGGCTCTGAACCAAGGGAGAGGGGGATTGGGTATTCTTACTTCTGTGACTATCTGTTACTCCGTCAGCAGGCTTTCTGTTCTAGTGGACCGTTCAGGAGCATCATGTGCTATCGTCTTTTTCTTTGACCTCAAATCATATCTGCCTTGGTTGCCACTAGCCTTGTCTCCCTTGCTCAGTTTATTTAGCTGATTGTCCATGAGAGACTCCTCGTATGTTGATTGAGTGAGATGAGGAAAAGGAGGAGTGTCTTCGAAGCAATGGATTTCAGGATCAAGCTCATATGTTTCTCCTTCTTCCCCCTCGGCCACAAAATTGTTTTGAAAAGGGGCCTGAATTTTCTGGTCTTCTCTGTCTCTTCCCTTCTCTCTCTGCACATTCGTGGGAGTAAAATTGTTTGGCCTCCTGAAACCTCCTTTTTTTTCGACGTTCAGAGGGCCCTTGTATGATTGCCTCCCCTCGACTTTCATTCTCTCCATCTCTGCAGACAGAGACTTCACCATCTTGTTCAGTTCATCCACTTGAGGGTGGGGCACCAATGATCCGGAAGTTGAGGTTTCCGACCTTCCCTTTCTTCTATCTGCATCAGCCTTGTTCCTCAGTCTGTTAGTTGCTAACACATTGGATTCCACCTCTATGGCCGCATCTTGCATTTGAGCTAAGGAGGTGGCTCTTCTTTCTCTCAATAGCAGACAAAAATCAGGGCCAAACGCACTAGCATAAGAAATCTTGGTCGAGGCTTCTGAAGGCTTTATTTCGGAAGGAATTTTATTATACATCTTATTAAATCTTTTGGAGAAGTCAGAGACAGATTCCCCTTCCATTTTCTTCAAAGACCCGAACTCTGTCATGTAATACATGAAATCCTTTCTATCGCCCCATTGCCTCAGGAAAACACCATCCAGGGCCTCGATCCCAGCAATAGATCCGAGGGTCAATCCTCTGAACCATTTCCTCACCTCCACGTCCAGGCTCTGGACAAAGACTCTCATCCAGACATCTTCATTTTCAATGTTGAGGTTGTCTGCGTAACTGTAGAAAGCAGTCAGGTGCTCTTCCGCAGTTACATCTCCTTCTCCGGTGAACTTGGGCATGTACTTCAAGTAATCTCCAGCAGGGAGAAGATTCATAGGATGGGGTAGAACTAAAGGAGCATATCTGGCAGCAACTATGGTGTCCATTCTATTCAGAGGAGGATTAGCGCCAACCATAGGACTATTAGGTGGAGGAGAACTCGGAGGAGAAGGATTTCGCGAAGGGGCTACTGGGAATGAGTCCAGAAGTGGGGTGCGAAACAAGATGGGATTTAAGGAGAAGGCTAACGAGATCAAGTAAGCAGGTGTTCCTCTTCGTGCAGGAGTGGGGAAATCTTCTGTAGTCTTGGGTCTACGCCAGGGTGCAGCTTCAGAGGAGAGGGGAGTGACAAGGATTTCTCCCTCCAATCCCAGACCAGGAGGGGAAAACTCAGCAAGAACACTCCCGAAATTTAGGAAACGGGAAACCTCCGAAGGAGGTCTATTAAGAAACTGAGGAGGAGAGAATAGAGTTCTCGGAGAAGGAGATGGCAGATTACCTGTTTCAACGGTGGAAGCTTCTTCTTCAGGGGCCTTTCCTTTTTGGAGGACCACCTCCGGGTCAGTTTCAGGTGTAGTTAGAGGCAGTTGTGGATGAGCCCGCGTGTGTCTGCCTCTGTAAGCCACAATTAGCAGAGCAGGTCCTCCCCAATGGAGTCGTCACAATGGAGTTTCCAGGTGCACAGTAGCAATCTTCAAAGGCTCTGATGCCTGATGCACCTTTGGGATCAAAGGCTCAATGTCGTTCAATCCCAGGAAAAAATTTTCAACTTCGTCCCCGGAAACGGTGCCAGAAATGTTGGCGACGGAATTCACTCCTGGATTGCTTGTAGGAGAGGAGCCCGATGCCCATCAGTTTTATGTCACGATTATTTATAAAGGGATGATCAAATGGAAGTAAACTCAAAACAATATCGTCTCAGCTCTGAAACTAGGCCAGGCATGCATGGGCAAGTGAGGTCTTAGATAAACTTCAAACAGTGAGTTGTAATAAGGGTAAGTAGGGGGAAGACTTGTATGAGAAGAGTGCAAGGGTCTGTTATAAACATCAGGTTCCTAACAGACTGGGGAAGAAAGTGTCCAAACGCGAGATCCTCTTACATTCAAACATGGAAAACTAGAGAATATAATGATGCGATGATAAATCCTTTATCATATCATAACTGTAACAATTCGCACGAATCAGTCGTTCACGAACTCTCTCAGCATAAGATGAAAACTTATATGGAAAAGGAAAATTGTTTCTCATAAAACAAGAAATCTCATATACAGATGCACAGCCAGAGAATTAGAATGGTTGTTAAAACTTTACAGTCGAGAGCTTCGCTCTACCATCGATCCCTTGAAAAACATCAAAACTAAACATATATACTCCCAAACATTTGCCCAATAGAGGCCTACTAGACTTCCTGGATGAGGAGTCTTCTCAATCAAATCTGGTATGCACTCTTCTGTCAGACGCCACCTTGATTTGGCGTGGCTCGTTCCAGGGGGTAGATGAACCTTTGAATGCTGAATTAGCGTGTGCGGGCTTCCCTGGTGAGTCAAGGACTTGACGCAGTTTCCATGGAAAGAATCAATACAGAAGACCGCCTTGGGTGGACCTTCAGCCAGGACATCCATACTTTGCAATAAATGAACGAGGTGAGGTTTCAACCACCCTCTCTCTTCTTCATTCATCTCCAACAGGTGTTAGGATTTATCTCACGTCGAAACGACATCTGGAGAGTCGGAATGCCTACATTCTGAGATTCAGCTCGACGCTTCTAACCCCTTTTGTGTACAGCCCTTTCTGCTTTCTCGAGTGACCACGGGCCGTGACCCTACACCTATCTTCCAGAGTGATTTCGACGTTTCGGGGTTCGCGGATGAGATAGAGCAAGTCCCCTCCCTTCGAAATCGCGATGGGCGAAATGCCGAGAAGGTCTAACGACCGCCACGCATTCCTTCAGGATGAACGGCTAGGACTTTCCTCGGAGCTTTGGGACCCGAGTGGCCAAACGATAAACATAAGTGCCCCTCCTCCAAACCTATTCCTTTATGGCCAGATGCCAAAACCGCGGGCCCGGTCCTGGGCGTTATCGGCATTTCAGGGTTCGGGGTTTCAAAAGGTGAAGTGACGAGGAGCGCCTACCCCCCAACTTCCCGAATGCCGACATGACACGGATGCGTTCCGCGTGTCCTTAAGATGAATGGTTGAGGTAGCACTTTCCTCTTAACAGGGGGCCACACTCGTTCTCAAACTCGCTTGATGTGACCTGGCACTAGGACTGTGGGCCAGGATTTAAAGGGCGCTTATCGACATTTCGAGGTTCGGGGTTTCGAAAGGTGAAGAGACGGGGAACTTTACCCCTCGAACTCCCGAATGTCGGTATGTCGATGTAACTGGATCTTGCGCCACGCATCACTGGATCGGACGACCCAGACTCAGCCTTGAAATATAGGAGCTTTCTCTGGTGCTATATGTTGGGTAACTTGGTAGCCCCGAGATCCCGATGACCGTTGATCTGCTTCGTGGATGGATCCCGATTGCCGACAAAAAAACCTTGCCCGCTCGCTTGACTCATAACCGGAAAGGAGATCCTTCCGCTACTGCGCTTGGGTGTTTCCCGTTCATTCTGCAGACCTGGGTGCTTTTGTGCCTAAGACAAAAATAATCGCTAACAATGAGCAATGAAAGAAATCCATCAACAAAAAACATTATGCTCTCATTATTGTTGATGTCCATGTTTGAGAAAATGGAACTATTAAAAGAATCTATGAAGGAGGAAACAAAGGATAAGTGGATGATAAGTGGATGATGACATAAGATGTCATTTTGGGATATAATATCTCTATTTAAACACTTTTATCATTTTATGAGAAATAGCAAGTTTACAAGTATTATTTATATTAAAAATATTGTAAATTTGAAAAATAATTTTAAGATACATTCTTTAAGTTGAAATGGTATAGTAAATGTTTTAGTGAATGTTAGAGAGTTTATTAGTAGATTTGTGAAAGCAAATCTTAGTTAAAAGGTTGAGATTAAGAAAATATATTTTACCATAAATCATAAATCTTGGAAGATTAATCACAGGAAATGGCTCCTTATATTGGTAAATGAACCCATGAAAAACAAACATATTTTAACTATGAATCAAATATAAATAAACAATATAATAATACTCCATTTTGACTATCAAGGAAAACTCGTTTACACGTCATGCCTTTTAATTACTATTAATTAAAAAAATAAAAACAAAGTAAATACATAACTTGAAAATTCATTAAGTTTTTAACCAGAAAAACGACCATATCCCCACTTTAACCACCCGCCATACATTCTAACTACCACTCTTAACTAAATACACGACTTAAACTTTGAAATAGTGATGTGTATAGTAAATAGTACAACTCATAAAAAATCACTGGCTCACCATTTTATAAGATCCGAAAAGGTGAACATCAAAAGGGTTCATTACACTTGTATGTATGTGATATTTAAGATTGGTTGGTTTGATGTGGCTACACTTGCATTGGGTTAAAATAGTGGAGTGGGAGGGGTGTTATGTATCAACGAAGACATAATTTATAAATGGACTATTAACTATGGACCTGACACTAATAGTAGAGTGGAGCTGTTGGGAGCATGGGCTTTTCTTACTCTGGTTTTTCGGCTTGCTATTTTAGAGCTCTTTGTTCAGGGGGATTCAAAGATTGTCATCGATTGGCTGCGGGGAAAGGGTCTTCTTCAGATGATCTCACTAGAGTGTTGGAAGGACAAACTTAATGAACTTATAAATCTCGTCCATAATATTACTTTCCTGCATGTGTACCAAGAAGAAAATTCAGAAGCGGATAGCCTATCAAAAAAGACGCTTTTTAAGGTTCCCGGGAAAATTGACTATTATCAATGTGAAGGGGACCATGAAGGTCCTCATATGTGTTTAGAACTTTTCTAGAAGTATTGATGGTTGATCAATACTTTTTTTTGGGGAGTCTAGTTGGGAGGAAAATATGGAGTTTTTTTTTGGGGGGGGGGCTCATTGATAGGTGTATATCTGTGATAGTTTAGTATGAAGACCCTAGCTCGAGTTGGGGTTTTAGATGTGGTATGTTTGCTAGTGTTGGGATGTATCTCCGGGCACATTTTGGTGCAGCTTCTAGATGTATTGGGGATTTTTGTTGATGGTTATCTTTATAAAATATCAGTTTATATTTCAATATGAATATAAAGCAAAATTTTCTGTGGAAAATAAATGTGATATTTAAGACATTTTAGTCACAAATATAACAAACATTTTATTTATTTTGCAAGTCTACGCGAAAAGTACACACGTCTAGTTGAGGATATCATTATTTGTAATCAAGAGTACACAGATACTTGTAATTTAATTCAATCTCAGATATTTCAATTAAGTTCAATTAAATACCATGAAACGAACAATGAGTGTTTGATTTTATTTGAAATTAAAAAAAAAAATAGCATTATTGATATAAATTATTAGAAATTTTGTTTTGAACTTTATACAAGATGTAAGTTTGAAACGTTTTTTTTTTGGGTAAGAGGTTAAATTGGAATATGAGGTACTATTTGAGCTCATGTAAAGAATAAAGGTTAGATGTTACCTAAAAGCACATGACCCCATTGTTATAGTCTTAACAATGACAGTATAGGATATTGACTTTCTTGCAAATACTATCTAGGTTGAAATCGCCTTTTGGTCATGGAGTAAGACCTAAGACCACTTTTGTTTGGCTAAGCATTTGTTTTCCTTATATATAAGGAAGCATGTTAGTGGCCTAATAAACATAGGTATCTGGTAAGAGTCAAATTAAGCTCCCTTAGGGACCACTAGCGGGTCATTTCAGGTGGCATGGTTTTCCTTTAATAACGATGACGAGTCATTGCGCATTCCCCAATAGCAACCAATGATGGGTATCCTCACTTAATCAATTGACAATTGAGTTATGATAGGTTTTTCCACCTTAGAAAAAACATGGGGTCTCCACTCAGTGAACCTATAACATAGAATTTGCATTCGTGGGGTATTAAAGAATACCTCTAATTTCACTAGATGTTGATGAATACCTCCCAAAACCCTCTTTTTGAACCCACCTCCCAATACATCTTTCTAATAAAAATAATCCTTAGTTTTACTATATAACCCCTTTTTTAACCAAATACCCTCTTTTATAGGCCCCAACATCTATAAACCCCCTCGTACCCAACATCCCACACCACCCCCCCCCAATACCTACAATATATTGACTTTGTTTTTCACAATTAAAAAACCCCCTTTATGAATGAACTTGATAAGATATTGGTCAACAATGTGAAGCCCATGTGTGAAAAAAGAGGTGTAAGGGAAGGCATTATTCCCATCCCTTTAGGTTACAAGTGGCAAGCCTTTGGAATGACAACATTGTTTGTGATTAGGGAGGGAAGGATGAGGCAAGTTACCTCAGTTTACCCCTTTAGTGCTTCAAATAGTTTTCCATTTAATCCACTCCTTGCAATCATGATGGTTTTGTGTGGGTAGAGGATTGATAACACCAAGCAGTTTGTTTCATACATGAACACCAAGGGAGCTTATGTAAAGGCTTCATAATAAGCGTAAATCTTTGGGATCCATGGATTGTGTCTCATGGTTGTTCTTTTGGCTGCTTTAGGCAAGTTGAGACCTCATTTGGTTTAGGTTAGAGGAGCTTTGTCCTAGAATTTTCTAGAACCTCTCCCAATGCCATCTTTATATTTGGTCAAGGCTTTTCTTTTGAGAGAGGTAAGGTAGGGCATTGCTTCATAGTGATAGGGTTTACATTTAAACAAGTAGCCAAAGGTGATAAGGTTTATAGTGAATGGGAGAAGGTCAAGGTTTTCTCTGTTGAAGGAAGTTGATTCTTTATAACTTAGGCAGAGGAATTTGACTTTGAGATAGTTCTTAAATAATTGATAAAGAGATTCAAGGTTCTTTCCAGTTGTCTACTCATGGCGTTAGGAGGGAACAAAATAAATTTCCAATCATGAACAATTATTATGATGAAGGTAAATCAACAATGGAGGATATAAATACATCACACCTGTCAGATGATGTAGGCCCCAGTCATGTAAGAACCCTAGTAAGGAAGATTCCTCCAATAAGTCGACCAACACTAAAATGGAGGCCAGACAAGCTACTTCAAGGTATCAAAGGGGATTCCCACCTAACATTAAAGTGGAGGTAGAATGAACTGAGAAGAAAGTAAGGGAGACACAAGGTAATACCTCATATGAGGACATTGATCCAGATTTATAAATGGAATGAAATGGAATACATATATATAGCAAAGAAATACACAGAGATACAATAAAACTTGACTTCTATTAATAAAGAGAATATGCTAAAACTATGAAAGTGCATACTGAAACAAACTTGCTTGAATGGTGGCAGCTTATCTTTGAGAAGAGATGTGATAGCTATGCTCATTCATAAGAAAATGGTTACAATGAGGCTTCAAAGGCCTTTTTAACATAAAGCATAAATGGGAAAACCCTAAACATCCAAAAACCTAACCCTAGGAGATGAAGTGTCAAAATTCATGTGGGCCCCGATGGGGTAAGTTGGTACATCAACTTCCCGGGGTCATAACTTTTGCATATGATCTACATTTTAGGCGCCTGGTAGCTCGTTGGAAAGAACTATCTGAGGAATACACATGTTGCCATCACATTTTGGCTAAAGATCGTTGTGTGATTGTATCATGCCTAAAAAACATTGTTTAGGGCCTCAAAACGACCCAGAATTTTAGGACCCAAAAAACTAGAAACAAACTACCAAACTGAAAATTGTTCTTTGAGCCAGTGGAATAGGTGGATGGACACCAATATACACCTAAATCAGACATAAACAATCATCTTATGGAATGAATTCCAAATACAGGTTTCTCTCGCAGCCAAGACCCAAATTACTTCAAGCAAATCGGTCTTCAATGGCACACCAAATCCATCATTGCTCAAGTAATTGAAGAATAAGGTAATCAATAGAAAGTCATTTTTGATACATTGGATTTCCTAAACCACAAATATGAGGCCTTAGTCAAATCTCTTTGGGATATGAAAGCAGTGGGGCATGAACAAAATCAGGAAGACTAGACCCCATTCATAAAAACCCTAATAAACACCAACCCAACCTTCATATGTGTGGACTCAAATTCTAAAGTTGAAGACTAAGTACCACATTATCTTCTTTCTATTTTTATTTTTATTTTTGTTTTGTGTTAACTATTGAGAAAAGTATATCCTACATTCTGAAAACTAAAACAAAATATTGGTTAGCCATTTTTTTTGGGGCTAAAACAACATTTGTAATTAATCTTCTAGGATAAATAGTTACATAAAGACTATGAATAACTTTGATATCATTAAAGTTTATAATACGTAGACTATTTACAAGTTTTAGTTAGATTGTAAAGTACGTTATTTTTATATTAATATATGAGCAACTATTATATATATATATATATATATAATTTCATATTTTAATAAAATTGTTTTTTTTTCCCTTGTTACTTTATTTTTTAATTAAATCTATAAAAAAATATATATATTTTGTTTTGTAAATGACTACGTTGATAATATTGAGGGATACTAAGATAAAATCTTAAAATTTGAGAATTAGATCTTTGTATTTCATATCAAATATCTTTTTAAACAAGTTTTTAAGTGAAACTTCTCAAACAATGGATTGAAAGTTTAATTTTCTATTGTTTTGAATTAACACTTCCTTTTACTATTAATATAAGTATACAAAATGTGGCCCCCTAAAGCAACATCCAAAAACATGAATACAAAATACAAGCTATCTTAAAGAAAAACATCTACAACAATGTAAGAACTAATTAAAAGTTCGTGGTACATAAAGTCATAACAACATAGGGCTATCGTCTAAGGACAAAAACATTAAGTGGTAATGATCCTAACATAGGGCTATCGTTTGAGCACAAAACATTAAGTGGTAATGATCCTAGCATTAGGAAGAGGTTGATTGTGATTATCTGGGGTGGGGCCCTAATGAATGACGTAGGGATTGACATCAATTAGTTTTAGAGACTCCCAACCATTAGCCTAAGGCTTCAAGGGGTTAGGACATTTAGAAATGACTAAAGAAAAAGTTGAGAATTGTTTCCATTCTAGAGCAGGGTTGGAGGCCAAGTCCTCTAATGATAAGTTGTCCCTATTTTCCTAAAACCAAAAATCACTTTTCCAATTAGTGGACTATCATGACTATCCCCATTTTACCAAAGTTATTTGGCTTGATTTTGAAAGAAAGAAAAAGTCAATGTAGTGAGGAAAATAAAAGGGTTAAAAGACAAACTAACTTCAAGGATCAACATGTTACAATTAATTGCCTTACCACCCTTCACTAGTACATTTGGCACATTTTCTCACAATGTTCCAACGCCCTTCTGATGGACACATATTTGTATTCTGACAAACCCAATTTCAGTTGTTCGTTGAACGCCTTTTATCGCACTCTCAACGTCCCTACTCCTCTGTCGAATGTCCGACGTAACAAATTTCCATGTGACAATTGTCAAGATATTTTACCAAACATATTTTCATCGCACCAAATCGTTGTAATTGCGACAATCATAGAGTTGTCATTAATTCGACACGTTGGGATGACACATGACATTTTCCAAGAAATATTCATTATCCAATTCATTGTCATTTTACCGATGCCTTCGATCATTAGTGCGACATAGGAATACGTAATTACTGTCATAAATTTGATGCAGATGCCATTAAAATTGCGACCTTATGGCTAGTCGTCTAATTCGAAGTGGCAATGCTCTATAGGGTGCAGTCTGTCGGTGGTCGAAGGAAAGGTACGATAGATCCGTCAGATCGACGACACCATGGTGGGAAACTTACGTTGGAGTGGTGACGCATCAGAGCTCCAAGTCCGTTAGTGTTTGGATGGACAAACATAAATAGTCTGTCGGAATACCGACATTCGTTCAACAATGAACTGAGGTGTCGAAGGTCTGATGCATGTATAATAAAGTAAAAGAAAAATCAAATTGGTTTTTAACACTACGTTGGACATAGGGAGAAGATATATGTGTTAGATTAAGAAGTCGAAGAGGTTGAGCCAGAAGTAGATGACAATGTTCTCGATATATGATGATATAGACGATTAGGATTAGGGTTTCTATTGTTTCATAAAACCCTTATTCAAGCTTGTTAGATCCTCCACATCTAAAAATGCATAGTCACACTTAAGAAATACATGTTTTTCTTTTACACTGTAATTTATTCCTTTGTTCATAAATACACGATAGGCTTCACAAAAATGTGCACCCAGGTCTTTACACACCTGCAATTTGAGTGATTCAAGTTTCTGAGAGTGTTTTAGATAATTTTACACATGTCTACATATTTAGATTTTCATTTGCAAACACAAAAGTGGTTGTTGTATAAAAGAGGCAAAGTCTACTTTGTAAATTGAGAGACCAAAACAGTAGAAAGTGACCTCATGGAAATGCATGCTCATGCTTCTATATAGCCCCAAATTTAGTTATCTAAGTTTTGGGGTGAAGTTAATAACATTCTAAATCTATATATAGCATTTGGAGTGCATTTTAAAATGATTAAGGACTTCTACCTTGAACCAATATTTAAAACTTTTTGCAAAATGGAGGGTAAATTTATGTTATTATAAAATAAGAAAGATCGAAGTGGAATACATGAATGAGAAAAATGTTTGTTTTGCTTTTAAACTGTAATTTCTCCATTTGTGCAAAATGCATGCCAGGCTTCAAAAATGTACCCCCAGGTCTTAACACACCTGCAATTTGAGTGATTCAAGTTTTTTAGGTTGTATTAGATTGCCTACATATTTAGATTTTTATTTACAAACATAAAAGTGGTCGTTGTGTAAAAGAGACAAAATATACCAAATTGAGAGACCAAAACAGTAGAAAGTGACCTAATGGAAATGCACTCTCATGATTCTATAAAGCTCCAAATTTAGTGATCTAAGATTTGGGGTGAAGTTAATAACATTCTAAATCTATATATTTCATCTGGAGTGCATTTGAAAACGACTAAGGACTTCTACCTTGAACCAATATTAAAGAGTTTTTGTAAAATGGAGGGTAAAACTGTCTTACTGTAAAATGCAGGCCTAAGAATCATATGACCTCCAAATTGAGTGGTTCAAATTGTGGAGTTTGGATTTTATCATTTTAAATCTATTCATACTTCAATTTTGCATTTTGAAACCTAAAACCCTCTAATGTGCATAAAGGATAAAAGTTTCCTTGTAAATGGAAAAAAATGCATGAAAACAGGGCATGATGAAAAATGCACGCCCTAGGAAGAAAAATTTATGTATGGTGTTAGTAATTTACAATTTATAAGTTACAGGACTGTGGATTTGTTGTAAACCCTAAAGAATGTATACTAGGGTGATTTGTGCCTAGAATATAGTAAAGGTTTGAAATATACATGAATCTTTGGCAACGGTGCACACACACTAACTAAAGTGGAAAAATGAGTACTAACTACCTGTGTCCATGAGCTCGATGAGGCAAGAGCTCATACAACCACATCACACATAGGTTGGTTATTAGTTGCATTTCCATTATGAAGTCCTGCAAAAATCATCAGAGAATAAAAGGTTATATGATTGAATAATAATTAAATAAATAAACAGACATATCAACATGTACGATACTCTATAAAGACTAAAATATAATACTTGAATTGGAAAAATACTTTTTTTTTCTTTTAAACTATAATTTTTGCATTTGTGGAAAATGCACGCCAGGCTTCAAAAATGCATACCCATTTCTTAACACACCTGCAATTTGAGTGATTCAAGTTTCTGCGATTGTTTTAGATAATTTTACACTTATCTACATATTTATATTTTCATCTGCAAACATAAAAGTGGTTGTTGTGTAAAAGAGGCAAAATCTACCTTGTAAATTAGAGACCAAAACAGTGGAAAGTGACCTAATGGAAATGCATTCTCATGCTTCTATATAGCTCCAAATTTAGTGATCTAAGATATGGGGTGAATTTAATGAAGAAATTGAGCATAAGAATATTAGGACAAGAAGATTGGTGGAAAAGGCCTCGAGCCATAATTCTCAACATTGTATTCATCTTAATGATAAAAATATATAATACAATAATGAAACCACCTCAATTGTTCTCACATCGACACCTCATCAGGAGATAAGGTAGGAGCAGGAAATATAGGAATCTAGAAACACACTTAGGATAACAACTATATCCTAGCATGTAAAATATACAAAGGTCGTATACTAAGACTTAATGATTGTATATGCGAAAGAGCCTAACATTCCCCCCCTCAATCATAAGTCCAAACAAAAATACCAACAAAGAAGGTGCATAAGTTGGTATATCTCCATGTCTTCATGCTGAAACTCCTAAGCTGAGCCACAATGAAGAACTGCCTGAAAAAACTGCCAATTTGGATGTTGAATTTGTTCATTTGAAATGAACTGTAAGAGAGCTGAAATATGGAAGTGAACAACTGCAATATCTGAACATTCCTTGATTGCTTGACAGTTCAATCTTTTTGCCAAGTATTTGAGCTAGAAGAATATGATATCTTCTACTAATTGGTGAACATGTAGTATCAACACTCTACTATCAGTGTATCACTGGAAGTGCTCTCTAAATCTGTGGTTTGGGATGACCACTAACCAATTGATACCATGTATCTGATAGTTTTTGGATGACCACTAACCAATATTGACACTTTTAGGTGTCCGAAAACATCCCAATGTATCATGTGTATGATTCAATTGCAAGTTATTGAACCATAATTCTACTAAAGTCTGTCATCTACATACCACAGTTGCCCATTTGGAAAATTTCATGCCCATCTGGCATATTTGATGTTTGTTGTTGTCGAAACTTTTTGTATGACAACCACCTTCAATTCCATCATCAATTCTACCCTTTGTCAACTGAAAGGAGAGACCACAAGTGGTTTCATGAACCATCATCACTGGAATTTTGAACTCCCCCCCTTAAGGTGCATGAGAGTTACATCATTGTACTCCCCCCTTCTAGGCTCAAGAGAGTACCATAATTGTTCCATTTGAGTACAACAAAAAGTGGGCATGCAGAAGAAACCACATGTTATATCATCCCGTGAGGGCCATGCTTGAAAGATACTCCATAAAGGGACCACTTATGTGAGGTACAAAAATGTTATGTGATACAAGATTGGTATTTACTTGAGATTGAATTCTTCGGTAAGACTTATATAATCGCTTGGTTGTTGATGACCACTGCCAAGGATCAATCCACCCATAGTGAATCTTTAATCTTGCAGGTTTCTTCAGTGTTGAACATCTATCTGAAGAATGGTTATGCTTGCCACAATGCTGGCAAGGATGGAGATCAAAACATTGATTCTCCATGTGACCAACTCGTTTGCAATGTTGGCACTTATCATTATGACGCTGAACTTGAACAGGTGAAAGTGAATCTTCTTAAAGGAATCCAAAGCTCACAAACAAAATTGGTTTGGAGTGATTTGGAATATGAAAATTGTTTTGATTTTCATATCCTAAGCCATGTCGATTTCTATTGAAGTGTAATTCTTCCCAAGGTCTGATGATGGGCTTGGAAATATCATTTCGTACTTTATGACGTGATTCACATTTACTTTCACTTATACTTGTTGTATCACTTTGTGCTTTGGAATCTTCTACTTGCGATTCATTTTCATTGGAATTTGCTTATGAAGTTGGCTTGTTGATTTGTTCGTTCACCGATTGTTGATCAAAAACATCATCATCGTCATAGAGAGGGTTGTTATGAACAAAAACTAGTTAAGAATACTTCATTGGCTGTTGATTTTTTAGATTTATCAACTCATCATTCAATAGTTGGGATTGTTCTTGAAGAAGTCTAACTTTAGCTTGCATCACTTGCAAACAAGTTAGCATTGATTGAAGAGTTTGTTTGTTCAATATCATTGTGTTGTCTTCAGTGGTGTTTATTAGAGTGTTCAAAAACTCTAATAATTTAAAACTTCGCTCCATTTGAACACACACGCTTGAAATTCTCATTCACTTTCTCTTCTCAATCACTTGAATTTGTTTCACGCTCATTTTCACTCGATCGCTTGAAATTTTATTGCTTTCTTACAAGAAGTTGAGGATGTCGGTTACCATCGAAAATTCATCCAAACTTGTGATGTTTACAATGAATTAAGTTAAGCTACTCAACCTTGTCAATTTCGAATCAAAATTACAATGAATCTTGGGTGTCGAGCTGAACCGAGAATGTACCCAATTACAAAGAAATTCAACTTGATTTGATTACTTACAAAAAAATACTATTTGCAAGTAGTAGATGCCAAAGATCTCCACATCGAAATTTCTCCTGAATGTGACAACTTTACAGTATTATGTTGGTGTAGATCATTGCAGGTAATGGATCACTATGAATAGATCACGTCCAAGAGGCGTAGATCTGCGATTTGTTGATGTAGGCAACAAGGTGTGAATCTGTATATCTCCAACATCACAACGATAAGACTCCAATTTCATATCTCAAACAAATCAACCTTTGACAGATCCACATGGTTGATGTTGCAGCACCTACACATGGCTCAACTAAACTAGCACCGAACTCATGCTCATTATCCATCAACTCGATTTCGAATCACTCATGAAGACATCAGGCCCATAAGACCATAAGAAGATCTTATACCAATTGAAGAAATTGAGCATAAGAATATTAGGACAAGAATATTGGCGGAAAAGGCCTCAATCCATAATTCTTAACATTGTATTCATCTTAATGATACAAATATATAATACAATAATGAAACCACCTCAATTTTTCTCACATCGACACCTCATCAGGAGATAAGGTAGGAGGAGGAAATATAGGAATCTAGAAACACACTTAGGATAACAACTATATCCTAGCATGTAAAATTTACAAAGGTGGTATACTAAGACTTAATGATTGTATATGAGAAAGAGGCTAACATTTAATAACATTCTAAATCTATGTGTTTCATCTGAAGTGAATTAAAAATGACTAAGGACTTCTACCTTGAACCTAGATTCAATACTTTTTGTAAAATGGAGGGTAAAATCGTCTTACTATAAAATGCACGCCTAAGAATCATATGACCTTCAAATTGAGTGGTTCAAATTGTGGTGTTTGTATTTGATCATTCTGCATCTATTCATACTTTGGTTGTGATGTTTGAAACCTAAAACCCTCTGATGTGCATAAATGCTAAAGGTTTCATTGTAAATGCATAAAAATGCATGAAACCAATGCGTGATGAAAACTACATGCCCCAGGAAGAAAAATCCATGTATGGTGTTGGTAATTTACAAGTTACAAGTTACAAGATTGTGGATTTGTTGTAAACCCTAAAGATTGCATACTAGGGTGATTTGTGCAACTTTGGCAACTGTGCACACACACTAACTAAAGTGAAAAAATGTGTACTAACTACATGTGTCCATGACCTCGATGAGGTAGGAGCTTGAACAACCACATCACACATAGTCTAGTTGTTAGTTGCATTTCCATTACGAAGACTAGCAAAAATCATTAGAGAATAAAAGGTTATATGACAAAACAATAATTAAATAAATAAACATACATATTAACATTACCAGACACTAGAAAGAATAAAATGGAATACATGAATGAAATTCTCTTGGTTTCGAGAATAATTTATTCTCCATTGAACATGGCCAACCACGTGAAGGTGGAATCTCATTTTCCCCCTCCCTATTACACGCAAAATTGCCACATATAAGTGTTGCACCTTGATTCTACATCCCTGACACTCTGACAAACATTTTTTTATGTTCCCTAGTGATCAAAGAGAAGAAAAATCCATTTTCTGAAGCTCAGAAAAATGTCTTTCCCTTTGTTTCTTGGCTTAGTTGGAGCACTGATGCCTCCCTACTATGGCTTAGGGAGCATCACTCTCATGGTGATGCCCCTTGCTAGACCAGAAGGGAGTGTCATTGACGCCTCCTGCCAATATCATTGGGAGTGTCACCACTGTTAGGGTGGTTTTAACCAATCCCACCTTATTCTATGGTTTGACTCCGAGATACTTCTGGTGGTTATAATTGAGGGATGATTCATAGGCTCGAGTCTCTCCTTTTTGGGTAATAAATCCTAACTTATGGAGGAAATATCACTACCTTCCATTAATATTATAAGTTGGTTGAACCTCCCAAAACCTATATATAAACAAGGTCTCTCAAGGGTGAAAGGGATCATAAATCATTAAGGACCGAAGTATACCAAACTTTTGTTTCATCTGCAAACATACAATAAGGGGTTGGATAGGAGGACCATTGGAGGAGGCTTGAAACACGTCATGATCGTAAGTTCCATTATTTCTCGTATTAATAAACTTGGCATATTTCCCTATTTTCGTCTCTTTTCAAGTTTATGTATGAATGATTGTGGCCTGGTTATGATACTTTTTATCTAGCTTGTTACACATAGTAGAAGAAGAGGACAATTTTATTTCTTTGCAGGTATACTATGTTTGGAGTTGGTCTAAATCCAACAACGGAACGACAAAGAGTAGCGAGAAAAACTGACACAAAAAGGTGCCTCTTTCTCTCTTATTTCATGCGTAAACAGATGGAAATATTGAATGTTAGTGTCCACTTGTTCTAGTTTCTTAGTTGAAGAAAACTCAACTAAGGGGAGCTCAACCTATCCACAGGGTGAGATTTCTCACAACATATTTTCGTGACTCCATTGGGGAATGATTGTTTCCTTGGTTTTTAGCCTCTTGCTTATTATGATTTCTTGATGAATGCTTGGTTTTTGAAGTCTTTTTTTCTTTTCACCTCCATTGAATAGCTTACATAGTCCTCAGGACACTTTGGTTGAATCTAGTTTGAGCCTGTGCCTATTTTCCCTTCTTTTTCAGAAGCGACACTCCCCTCCGGTAGCCTACAAAGTGTCACAAACTCCCCCCTGTAGGATTTTCAGGAACCTCACTCTGCCTTTGACGCCTTGTACCTTTGGCACCGGGAGCATAACCCTTTCCTGGGTTGGTTTCTGGGCTTTTTGGTCTCTGTTTGTCAGTCTGGTTTTTATCCCAGGTTATTCTATGATTACATTAGACTTTGATTGGTTGGTTTTGATTGTGAGTATCACTCTTCTTGTCTTGTTTCTTATGAACTAATTCTGATCAAGTTTTGAAAGGTTTATAATATATTCAAGGTTGATCAAATCCTTGAAACTCAGCTTTGATTTCCCATAGAATTTTCTTGTCAAATTATGCAAGCATTTGAATTATGTACATTTCTTCCTTAAAAACTTTCAATCATTCTACTTGTCAGTTTTGGGAGAATTTTTTGTCACTTTGGAAGTAGTTTGTTGATAATTGATTCTTGTATTCCGATTCTATTTTGAAATCCATAATTTTTTAGAGTCAATTGTGCTATCAATTGGTCTCAAATCCTTTGGTTTTAAGACTTTTTAGGAGTGATTTATTTTTTTACGAGTGCATCTTTGTTTGAGTATTCTTTTTCTTCTCGTTCTCTTCTATCTTAGCTTTGAACTATCTCATTCTCATTGGAAGAAAAGAAGCATTGAAATAATTTCATTCAATCTTATTTGCATGCTAGCATCAAACAAAAAAATCCATGCATTCTAAATCATTAGAAGTAGAGTTATAGTGAAAAAAATTAAATAACTTAACATTCATTGGTTTTGAAATTTTAAAGAATTATATTTTGATAATTTGGCAAACATTTGGATTCTTCATTTAATTGAAAAACAAATTGCAAAGAGTGTTGCATTCATTGAGTGTTTAATGGTATTTGGAAGAAAAATAAACCTCTTCTCCCTCTTGTAAGTAGGATTCATTGAAGTCATGGTTTTTGGAGTCAAGTCAAATCATCATTAGTTTCATCTCCATCTACCCTTGAGTAAAAACAACTCTAAATAATCAACCACGTGTAATTAAAATAAACTAGACTTTTTATTTATAGAACACCAACAATAGTCTAGGAATTAGAATCTTTGGACTAGGGAAAGTGAGCAAATTGTCCAAGATTGCTAAAAAAACTGTAGAATACTAAAGAGTGGTCAAACCCAGTTGTCATATAGGCATAGTCGGGAACCCTCTCTAACAAAGGGGATAAACACTAGGTCGTGTGTGAAAGAGAAACACAGATTACCACTCCAAAGCTTGACCAATCATAGTGGAAATACCGCATATTGGGGGTTCTTCTTGAGAAACCACTGGTTTCATTTGCTCTCGATGCTTCATGAATCCTAAATACATTCAGGGTCCTTGGGAGTTTTACCATTCCAATTGTCTTCAGTTCTCTTGAATAATTTCATACTCATATATCTTGCCCATACATTCAGTACCGACTATCAGTTGTACCCCTCCAGAGGCCTATTGAGAGTTGGTAGCCTTAGTGACCTTTCGTAGGTGTCTACATAGGTGACTGTGGGGGGATTCCCTTAGTACTTGGGGAAGAGATCATATCACATATTCAGTACCCTTGGAAGGTGGTCCCGCGAAGTGAGGGTCACTTGCACCAAGAAGGGATGATGCGTGGAGGTCGTAGTAACTAATTCCCATTTCTTCACTGATGATTTGATATCAAATCTTTAGAATATTCTACCATATATTGTTTTCCTATTTGATAAACTTTATCATTTTTAGAGGTGTGTTCTTTCGTCACTTGTAGTTAGCCCTAAATTTTTTGTTTATTAACTATGGTCGGTGACAGTATTCGTAGGTCTCATAGGATGCAAGGATTATCTCTAGAAGGTTACGAACCCTTACCTCCTCATTCACCAAAATATCATTCCCCGGAAGGAACAATAAATGAAGAAGTTATATCTAAGACTGGGTGTGTAGTTTCTCCTTTACCTAAACAATTCAGAGAAGGGGGTTTTATTCCTGCAAACCCACCCTTAACTGATCCTTTTGGCCTAATTGTTCTACCAATACCTCCTTCAGGATATTTTGAGTCTACACTACAATATTATCCTTCCAAATTACCACCCATACCATACGAATCCATTTTATCCATAGAGTCGGGAACATATAACCCTATAGAAGGATTTACTACCCATGTTCAAACATCTGTATTATTTGATCCTACTCAGACTTCTGCTATTACTCCTTCTATTATGTGGAGAACATCTCCAGGCCAAGATATTTGCCTTAATACGGGTATGACCCTGACCCAACCTCTTCCTACTGCGACACAGTTGCCTATAACCTCTCCATGTGGTTCATATATAGGTAATACTGTTCATGTTGCAAGTCAAATGCCAAGTAGCTCAAATCTTGTCCTTCCTAGTCAATTAAGCAACACTACAATAATTTCACACTGGTGGGAATTTTCCTTTTACTAGAAAAATCCCGGCTGTTACCCAACCTGTGACTAGAGGGAAAGTTATAAGAAAATTTTCAAACCCTTTTGTTGGAAGCCAAAAACATCCCTAGGGGAAAACTGCTTCGGGAGGACCCACATGGGGGAAAATCATTCAGGAGGGACCCTCTAATCCTACTCCCTCAGGACTCTATTCTGGACAACCATTTCTGGGTGTTGTTAAC
Organism: Picea glauca; assembly: GCA_000966675.3. Taxonomy (NCBI): domain Eukaryota; kingdom Viridiplantae; phylum Streptophyta; class Pinopsida; order Pinales; family Pinaceae; genus Picea; species Picea glauca. Next base: position 575,598 of record JZKD02S2255038.1, on the reverse strand, counting down.
CCTACCTGGGCTCAATTGAGTCAAACAAGTTTTCCTCCATAAAATAATATACCTAATCAACCAATGAACCCAACCCTTTTTTCCCAAGTTACTCAATTGGTGAATCCTGATTTTACCGCCCAGATTCCTCAACAACAACCTATGGGAGGAGCACCAGGATATTACATTCCTTTTCAACCAACTTACAATCATACTGGTATTCTGATGCCTCATCAATATTACTAGTATCCTCAAATTAGCAATCGACAATTACCTTTTCCAACCTCTCCTGCTAAAACCTCTCAAGTGAATGCAGTCCAGTCTTCTTCATCCCCCTAACCTGGAGGAAAGAAGAAGAATTAAAATAAATCTAAGAAAAATTATAATCAAGAGATGAGTTCAAAAACACAAACACAACCACCTATTGCTAATAAATAACTCCACAATCATTACACTAGGGATTGTCCTCGCCGAGATGAAGTGACAAAAAATTTAAGAGGGAATTCCCAACCTGTTGTTTTGACTAATCCTTTTCCAACATAGCAGAAAAAAATGGTTGCAAAAAATCCTACACCTCCGCAAGGGAGAAATACAAGTCATCTTCCTAGTGGGGATGCTTCCTCAAGTTCACATGCTTATATGTTTAACAGGACTGTAGATTTGACGACTAGAGAAAAGACATATGATACACCACCAGGGAAAACCAGTAACGAAAGTGTAGCTAATGGAACTATGAATGACATGCCTTACACTTCTTCTACCCCTCTGTATGGACCTCTCTAGATAGATAAACCAACAGTTGAATCAATATTGCATCCACCCAAGAGTACTATCTGATGATTGACTTTGAATCCAAACACCGATGTTGCCCAGAACTATAACATTGTTGAAGATATGGCACAAGCACCCCGTGTGATGTCGACAATCGAGGTTCTAAAAAACTTTCCTAGTCAACATAGAACCCTCTTGACAACCATTGGAGCTATAGACCCCCACTCATCCAATACTATTACGTTTAACCTAGACGATTAAAAATCGAGGCTCTCTCATCAACTTGAATTTCGAATTCAATTTGTTGTTCGGAATAGAAACATCCATCGTACTATCTTGGATGACGGTACTTCGACATGTGTTATGTCTTTTTCTTGTTGGAAAGCCATTAACTCTCCTAGCCTAAATTAGTCCCCCACTACATTGAAAGCATTTGATGGATGAGGTTTTCAACCTTTTGGACTTTTTCAATCTTTAGCCATTGAACTGGGGGGGAAATCATTTTCGTCGATGTAGAAGTGGTCGACCCTCTTCTAGATTATAATTTTCTTCTTGGATGGAGCTGGTTTATTAGATGAATTTCATTGCATCTTCAGTCTTTCGTCTTGTACAATTTCCTCATCAAGGGAAAATTGTTACCATTGACTAGCTGGATTATTGTACACCATATATCCACAACCACACTACCAACAATGTCCCATTTTTGGGAGATTCGAAGCTTAGCTATGAGAGTGTGGGAGTAGGTCTCCTAAAATATTCCTCACTCATGGGAACTTTTCCCCTATTTTCCCCCAAAATCTCGCTGCAAAATGCAATGATTAATATGATTTAAACCATGGTACACCAATCCCTTGAATCATCTAATCCTTGGGTCATACCTAGTCCACTAGAACTCGATATGATCAGCGATGTTATGCCTCTTATCTGAGTTGAGGTAGAATATGACGCTATTCAATCTGCCTCTCTTTATTCTGATGACCAACATATGGTGGCATTGGATTCCTATTCTCTACCATCTTGGTTAAACTCTTTATCATCTTGCTTTGACTATCTCCTACAAAATTTTTCGTCAGACAAATCGATAATGGAAATGGTTAGCATAGAAGAGTTACCTTGGGGTGGTCACCACCATCAATCACCCTTTATTCCAAGTTTCAATGTGATAGAGGACGAGATTAAATCCATATTTTCATCTGATATTGTCAGTAACCCTCAATCTTCGATACTTACTCAGGATTCTATTTCTGAAGAAAATTTAGGGAATATCATGCAAACCATTCATGTTGGCATATCTGAAAAAGATGGTGTCATGGAAAACATACAATTAGGTGTGAATTGTTCGCCTAAAGAAATTTAGTCTTACACAACCTTATTTAAGGAATTCCACAATGTTTTTGCTTGGATCTACGAAGAAATGCCAGAGATCGATCCTTAGACCATATTGCATGAAATTAAACTTTGCCCTGGAGCTAAACCTGTACGACAAAAGCTTCACCTAGTGCATCCTAGGAAAACTGCGACAATTAAGGAAGAAGTAGAAAAAATATTGAAAGATGGTTTCATTTATCCCATACCTCGGACCGAATGGGTTTATAACATTGTTCTGGTCATGAAAAAACAAGGGACAATTAGATTTTTTGTCGACTATAGGGATCTAAATAAGGCTTATCCTAATGAAAATTACCCTACTCCCTTCATTAACCAAATCATTGAAAATTGTGTCGAGACCGTAATATTTTCATTCATGGATGGATTCTCGGGATACAACCAAATCGATATTCTCCCCTCTGATTAGCATAAAACAACTTTCATTTTCCCATGGGGAACCTTCGCATATCGAAATTTTCCCTTCGGCCTTAAAAATGTTGGAGCTACCTTCCAGTGGGCTATGTCATACACTTTCCACGATATTAAGCACATTGTTGAGCCTTACCTTGATGACTTGCCTACTCATTCGGCTCATTGAGAGTATCACAATGATCATCTGAGAGCCATTTTTCTTAGATGTAGGTTCTACAACATACGCTTGAATCCTCACAAGTATATTTTTGAATCAGGTAGACTCCTAGGCTTTGTTGTTTCAAATATGGGATTAGGGTGGATCCCTTAAAAATGAAAGCTATTAATTTGACTTTACCTCCTCTCAATGACCTAAACCAACTCCAAAGTTTGCAGGGGAAGGAAAAATTTATGCACCAATTCGTCTACAACTATGTAGAGATCAGGAAAGGATTTATGTGATTACTGAATAAGGACATCCATTTCATTTGGGATGACCAAGCTCAATGATCATTTTATTCTCTCAGGCATGCTTTGATGCATACGCCATTGTTACATCCACCCAACTATATGAGCTATTATATCCTTTACTCGGCTGCCTCTACTTCCACTATTGCCATGGTGTTAGTTCAAGAGGATGATGATGACACAAAACGTGTGGTCTACTACTTGAGTAAAAGCCTTATTGGCCCTGAAATCTGAGATTCACATGTTGATAAGTTGGCTTTAGCAGTGATCATCATTGTTCAAATATTTCTCCATTATATCATACTCCGCAAAACCACAGTTATCGTTGATTCGAACCCCATGTATCATATTCTGACTCGTCAAGTACTGAAGGGAAAATACTCTAGGTGGATCATTATTATTCAATAATTCGATCTCAAGTTTGCTAAATCGACATCAAACAAATCTTGGGTATTTTATGAGTTAATCTGTGACTTTCCCCGTACCGATGTAGAAAATGATCCCTTTGACTCATTTCCAGATGAGTCATTATTCCTCATCAGTACCTATGATCCTTGGTATGGAGACATTCTGTTTTATCTCCAAACCCAACATTTTCAACCAAATGTATCTCATGATGAACGTCGTCGCATTCGACATCGTGCTAAATATTAACTTATCATAGACGACACTCTCTATCACCGTGGTATCAATACCATTCTACGATAGTGTCTAACTCATGAAGAGGATGAATGTGTCTTGAATGACTGTCATTCAGGAGAATGTGGCGGTCATCTTTCTGGGATGGCTACAACTTAGAAAATCCTACATACAGAGTACTTTTGGCCATCGATCATTAAAGACTGTATTGAGTCCGTTAAAAAATTCCCACCCTATTTACTCTTCCAGAAGAAATCACGTACCCACCCTACTCGACTTAATCCAATAGTTGATGTTAGGCCATTTTCCAAATGGGGCATTGATCTTATGCAATGTAATCCTACCTCATCTAGGGGGCATTGTTATATTATCGTTGCAGTCGATTATTTTACTAAATGGGCTGAGGCTATGCCTACATTCCTTAACGATGAAAGATATGTTGCTCTATTTGTATTTAACCACATCATCACTAGATTGGGAGTCCCACAATATATCGTAACTAATCACGCATCCCATTTATGGAATCAAATGATGGCTGAGATAAGTGCCAAATTAGGTTTCGTCACGAAAACTCATCCCCGTATTATCCACAATATAATGGAAAAGTCGAAGCTATTAATAAAGTCTTGAAAACCATGCTTCAACACATGGTGGGGGAGAACAAAACCAATTGGAATTTGCAACTTTTCTCAGCACTATGGGCTTACCAGACTTCCCTTAAAACCGCTACTAGGTTCACACCCTTCCAGTTGGTTTATGGTTTAGAAGCAGTGTTGCCAATTGAATGTGAAATTCCATCTTTGAAGCTAGTCGTAGAACTCCTGTCGAACACCTCTGTTGAGGAAGAACATTTTTTATACTTGGTGAAACTTGACAAGACTCATCGTGATGTTTCTTTTGTTAACGAGACATACGAAAAACGTATCAAAATTCAATACGATAAGTTTTTCTGACCTCGCACCTTTGCAGAAGGGGACTTAGTCTCGATTTATGAGCAAGATCACGATAAACTAGGGGTGGGAAAATTTAAACCTATGTGGCATGGAACTTACATCGTAAAATGTGTTCTACCGAAAGGTTCTTATGAGCTAGTCGATTATGATGGAATCCCTTTAAAGGCACCCCGAAATGGGATCTATTTGAAAAAGTACTATGCCTAGGGAAATCCTGCATATGTGCTTTGTACATTACTGTACCATATGTTTTGGTTTGATGTCTGCATTTAATTTTGCGTGAGATTTTGTTTCTCCCATAGCTACTTATCCTACTTTGTGCTTGAATGCGCATATGTTGGTATCCTTTCCCATACATTTTGGATTTGTGGATGGTGCCAGCCAACAGACCCAGAATTTGGCTTCTACAGCTTGGACCATTTTCCATGTTGGCGAGTTGGTGAGTTCAGGAGAGACTTGTCTCAGCCCTGCAACCAATAATGATGGAGAATAACACACAGTGATCAGAATTCTGACCAAGGCTTCCTCTCTTGGTATAACTCATACAATTGTCAATCTATACTCTCAACTCATGGTTTGTCATTTGAATCACATTTATTCTACTTGTAATCCAGCATTGCTACATCTTTATTTTAGGGTTCACTATCTCAAAAGGTCATTTCATTACATCTCATATTGACATATATCGAGAGAATTTAACGTTATTACTGATTCATTAGCAAATTACATGTTAGATTGGCATCTTGCACATAGATAAATATTCAAAACCATAAAGCATACATGACAGTGCAAAAAATCAAAACATTACACTGAGAGATAAGTATCCAAAACAAAATCCACACACACACATATAAGTAGAAAAAGTGTGCCATACACATGTCCAAAAAGTGCATAAGGGTCAAAAACTTAGGCTACATAGCCTATAGATCATCATCTCAAAATATAAGATAACATCCATCAAGAAACTCTATCAGTCTTCCTATGGAGCATGGTGCTCATGATAGTCAATAACTTCTCTACCCACTCAGCGTAGTAGGTGAATAACTCCCTCAGACACACCCACTACATGTCTCTGTAAGTGATGTGGGATATCTCGAAGATGCAATGAGGGGACTCTCATGGTTTATCCCCTAAAGTTCCTCTCCACATATCGAAGTTCTTTGGAATCATCACCTCCCTCAAGATCCAAGGATTCCCTACACCGAGCATATGCTGACATACCATCAGGACACACCGGTCCTCGATATGGAAGATGAAAATTATTAGTTAATCCCTTTGTACAACAAAAAAGTCACATCTATCAAAACTTTAAAAAATAGAATATTATGAGGTCATTTTATTTAGAGTTCTACCTGAAGCATCCCACTCTGCTCCTTGAGGGAGCACCAAATATGTACATCATCGGAAATCCATACCGGCATAGGGAAAATCCTCTATCATAGGAAGTTTCTTATGCCACCAATCAAAGAAGTCAGTGTCAAAAGAAAAACATTAATGACCAACCTCTAGTCGATCCGAGAAACTAGTCCATGTCTCCATGTGTGGTTTAGAGATTGGATGTACATGCATGTGAATTTCAGGATGCAACAAGGGAACTATCTCTAGAAATAATGACACTAGTAAAGAACCATATCTGAATTGTTTTTGTTTTTCGGTCTTACACCTTGTGATTTGGTCCTTCAAATTGGTCAACACGCCACCACACCAGTTGAAAAGATTGGGTTCCATGCACTCAACTGCATAAGACATATACGTATTGGAAATGAGGTTGGGATAAGTGCTTCCTTCCAGTTTAGTGATGGTAAAAGAAATGGTGTGGAGAGAATGATTTGTTATCTCTTTGATAACAATCTTGCCATTGATCTTGTGAGACCTTGCTCAAAACAAATCTGAGACATAACTGTCAGTAGTCCTACTCGTGCCATGAGACCCAAATATTATAATAGGTGCTCCTCGATTTGAGAGACCTTTCAGAAAATATATATCCTCAATCTCAATCTCGAGGGAATGGGGACCAACTTTGAAAACTTGTTCGAAGACATCCCACATCACTATAATATGTTCCAAAAGAAGTAGTTCTTTCCCCATACTTTGGGTTTTGAAGAATTTTAATAACCCACGGTTCTTGAGAGCATTGACAGTCTATTGATCTTGTAAGGTAGAAAAATCATCACTTTCATGCTCTTGTTTCTTCCACTCCAACATGGTGGCAAGCAATATCCTGAAAAGGGTAAGAGAAATCATCAGTAAAAATTTGAGGGAAAATGGGTGCTTTTACATTAAGAAAAACTCAAAAAAAAAAAATCGAATTTTGCGCATGATACCCTCCCAGAATGAGCCACAGGGCATTGATACCCGCTATATTTGATAGACAGGGCATCTCTAATGCCCCCCACGATATTCTAGGTGGGCATCATCGCTCGAGGGTCCCATGGAAGCCCTAACCTAGCTCAAATCTTGGAAAAACTTGCCTCAAACGAAAAAATAAAACCATAAAAAGATAGAGGAGGGGAAGAGCACTTACCTAGTCCAGACGATGGTCGAAACAGTGTCCTAGATCTCCCGAAATCAACAGCAGAAGAATTGCTCAAGAAAGGGTAAAATCTCAATTTTTATAAGGTGAAGTGAAAATGAATCGTAATTTAGGCCATTTGGCCCTATTTAAATTTTTAATTAATTGATTTTTACCCACTTTTATATTAAATTACCCTAGAAAATATAATTTTATGGTTTTTGTTGGTTTCTATCGAGATCTCACACTCTTTTTGTCTAGACCTGGTATATTTGACAGGAAGCAGAACATTTTTAACGACCTCATCTTCAAAGAGCATGCTTAGACTTTATTCAAGCTCTTAAAAACAATGAAAACATCATTTTTCGATCGATAGTTTAACCCTTTTTTGGTCTCGTCAGACTAATTATGAAAAATGGATACTCTTACCACTTTGGTTAGAAGAGTGTTCTCTCGTATCGTTTTATACTTTTTTGGGCCCGAGGGACTAAAATTTACGAAAAAGTCAACTTTGGAGTTTGTTTTAGGTTCTTTTTGAACTCCCTAAACACGAAAAACCATTGAGTTTACCTTCTTTGGACTCATAAAATTATTCATTCAAGGACGCATCTGGGATCGAACCCTTACTTCATCAGGTTCATTAAACATGTGAAGTGGAACTTACTGAAGGTGAGTAATACCAAGCATTTGTTATCCTCCTCAAGCTCATTAAAAAACAAAGAGGTACTCATCTATCTGGAAGGGGGAATAAATTTTGGGAAGTGGGTCAAGTTTCTGAAACATTACGACAACTTTTTTAGTCACCCTTGAACATGGCACTTGTCTGCATTTTCCTTACAGTTGGGTAATCTTCTTGTCTCTGAGTCGTACCATTCCCATGTGTTGTCATACTCTTTCAAATCCTACGAAGATAACCTTTGGTTTTCGTCACATTATGTTCTTGGTACTCATTGATTCAATGATGCCAAGTCACTTATTGTGCCACGCAATGTTCAAGGGAAACCTCAACTTCAATCAACCTATGCAATATTATCCATTTTCATACCTGTCTTAGTCTATGCATCCTTGCTCTATCATCTCAAATCACTATCCTAATCAGTTTTGTGTTGATGGTGGGGGATAGATCATGGACCTCCTTCGACAAGTCTGTTCCTATCAACATCAACTCATTATCCAGGAGTTGGACTTAGAAACCAATTATTTCCTTAGAGCCTGCATGCCTCAATCACAGGTTTCCTTTCTTTCGACAGTGGGTTTACACCATTGACCCCTGATCAAAATATTCCAACGAATGTTCAAATTCAACTCATTTATTCACGTTCGTTAGATTGTACTAGGGTACCTTGGGAGTCATTGTCATCACTGGTGATTTCCCTTACACTTGTTAACAATATACACTAATGATCGGCAATCAAGTGGTTTCTACCATGTTCAACACCAACATATGTATTCACATGTTTAGAATCGTACCGATTCAGGATTGGGATGAAGACCCTGTGAACCTTTTTGGCATATACCAGTGTTATGTGCCTAACTTGGGTTGCGATGGAGGAAAATATTATTGATGTACACTGTCACATAGATCCACTTTACATTTGTTTATGGCTATGTTGTTGTCATATTGTATCTCCACTGTGTAAAATCTCATGGCTACAACCTAATCGAGTCATGGAGCTATGGATCTACATTGTATGTTCAATGACCATATCCTTAGTCAATGATTTCATGGATCCACAGTGTATTGGTCGTCGACCATGCTTCAAGTCCACTTTGTACCGAGCATGGGTATTCCTACCTCGGGATGATTCATATGTATGTTGTTTGATATTTGTTTGCATCTTCCATCCGATTCCCTATTCCAAAACCCCTTACCGTACATCATTATGTAAAGCATTTTGACCATCAGTGTTTTCTAACCTCTCACTTTAGGGGGCAATCTGTTACACATAAAATTGTCACATCTAAGTGTCGCACCTTAATTCCGCATTCCTAACACTATGAACAACATTTTGTCATGTTCCCTACTGATCAAAGAGAAGAAAAAACTATTTTCTAAAGGCCAGACACATGTATTTCCCCTTGTTTTTTGGCTTAGTTGGAGAATTGACGCCCCCATGCTATGGTTGATCCAGATTTTATGAGCAGAATTAAATGAATACAGATTATTAACATATTCTTAACACAAAATAACCGAGATACAGTAAAATTGGTTTTCTATTCAATAATGAAATAAGTTGAAACTGTAAAATGCAACGGAAACAAGCTTGATGGAATGGTGGCGGATTATCTCTGAGAAGAGATGTGACAGATGCACTCATTTGCAAGAAGATAATTACAATGAGGCTCTGAAGGAATTTTACAATAAATAGGAATTCCAAAAACCCTAGACATCCAAAAACCTAACCCTAGGAGATGAAGCGCCAAAAGTCATGTGGGCCCCGTTTGGGTAAGTTAGTACATTAACTTCCCGAGGTCGTAACTTTTGCCTATGATCTCCGTTTTAGGTGTATGATAGACCATTGGAAAGGTATCATAGAGAATATTCATTTTGGGGCCTCAATCATGCCATAGGACATCATTGAGAATCTCTATCCTGAAAAACCTTCATTTAGGCCCTCAAAATGGCCCTGGAAGTGAAAACTGCTAAAAATAGTAAATTGCCAAAATTGCCAGAAAACTATTTTGAGCCAGTTGGAAAAGGTGGGTGGCCACCGATATCCATTTGGATCAATGGCTCAGGGAGCATCACTCTCAGGGTGATGCCCCTTTCTAGACCAAAAGGGAGTGTCATTGATGCCTCCTGCCAATGTCACTACATATTATGGTGGTTTTAACCAATCCCACCTTATTTTATGGTTTGAATCCGAGATACTTCTTATGGTTCTGATCGAGTGATGATTCATAGTCTCGAGTCTCTCCTTTTTGGGTAATCAATCCTAAATTATGGAGGAAATATCTCTACCTTCCCTTGATATTATAAATTGGTTGAACCTCCCAAAACCTCTATATAAACAAGGTCTCTCAAGGGTGAAAGGTATCAGAAAGAATTAAGGTTTGCAGTATACCAAAATTATGTTTCATTTGTTAGCATATAGTAAGGGTATAGATAGGAGGAGAATTTGAGAAGGTTCGCAACACATCATGATTGTAAGTTCCATTGTTTCTCATATTAATAAACTTGGCCTATTTCCCTATTTCCGTCTCTTTTCAAGTTTATGTATGAATGATTGTGGCATGGTTATGATAGTTTTTATCTAACTTGTTACAAGTAGTATTTCTTTGCAGGTAGACTACGTTTGGAGCTGGACTGGATCCAACACTAGAACGACAAAGAGAAGCAAGGACAATCGGAAAAAAAGGTGCCTCCTTCTCTTCCTCTGCCTCTCTTATTTCATGCATAAATAGATGGAAATATGGAATGTTAGTGTCCACTTGTTCTATCTATCTCAGATGAAGAAAAACCAACAAAGAGGAGCTCAAAATTTCCATAGGGTGATATTTATCACAACACTCCCCCCCCCCCTACATCACTCTAAATTCCCCATACCCAATCTATCTATTGGAAAATAATTGAAAGTGGCATAGTACGATTTATGCATAAAAAGTATAAAAACACAATTTAAAGGTAAATTAAAGAAAGAAAGTGTGCAAATTTGTGGTTTTGTACATACAAAACATATAACATTCATCCATAAGAGTGTAGCAACAAATACTATATATGTGATAAACAATCTTTTTAAAATATGGCGCTTACTAGATATCATTGTATATATTCCATAAAAAATGTGCATCTTTCTTTGTTCTCCTCCATGGGTTCACACCTACCCAATGAAATAGGTTCCAAGTTTTTCCTTTCTCACACTCTTTTCAAATGTCTCCCTCAGGTCCATGGATTCAAAAAATTTGTCATCGTTTCCCACACTGTCAACATCAGTTGTCGACAACTACATATATCAACAAAAAAAGAATTTAATTCAATTATAAAAACAATAACATAGGTTTGTTGAAGTTATGATGTCAACATCCATCTTATACATTGTATCAACATCCATTTTCATTCATCTTCCTATGAACACCATTCATATGTGCATAATTTTTCTAAAGACATTCCTCTGCTTAAAAATCTCATCTATACCATATTTTCATCAAAGAAAAAAAATGACATTCTTTATTCCATAAACATTCTAATATGTCATTCTTTATTCCATAAAAAAATCATTTTTTATTTTGTAAATTATTTGCACGCCATTATAATGATGAACCATGAAGCCAAAAAGGACAAGTGATGATGAAATACCCAACAACTGAATATTTGTTTCTAAAACCAAGTCACTATTTTCATTTCCCTTATAGAACATAGTATATGCATTAATATAATAGAGTACAAACATGTATAGAACATAGTATAAAACACAATACATTTGGCACAATTTCCTAACAAGGTATGAGCTTTAGTAGTTCTAGGCAATTTTTCTTCAGGATTTAACCATTTTTCTGGAAGCTATATCAAGCTCCATATATCTATCATATGTTGGAATATTGGGAAATAAAGTTTTTATTTTCCATAATAAATGAAAATCATCTATTAACTTGAAAACAATAGTTTGACCTTTCAAAACACCATCCATATCTTGAAATTCAGTTATATCATCCCTTGCTTTTACTAACATATCTTCATATGCTTCATGCTAAATAAAATTTTCATTTTTATTCCAACATGAAGGTAGTCCCATTTCAACTAATACCTTGTATATTTTCATGAAGGTTTCAGTACTTCTATGAATTGAAATGCATTTATTTTCATGTTGATGAACCAAATTCTTCTTTATTAATACCTTTGTAGCATCCATAATTATAGAAGTGTGACCATTGACACCTAAAGCATTTAACTATTCCCAAGTCTTAGAGTTAAGGTTTTCGGGAAGAGATAGCATTTTTGTAATAGACTCAACATTGATATAAGACATAATGGACCCATTTTCAGATACCACAATCGTTTTGTCAGAAATATAGTTCTTTGCACACCAGGAGACAAACTCAGAAAAATAATAGGTTTGGGGAATTATTAATTTACCCAAGTTTGACTCACATATATGTAAATAATCATCAAATCCATAAATATATCACATGATAAATTTATTAACTCATAAGGATCAAATTGTGACAGAATGATTTCAAAAGTTTCACAATCACAACCAATTAGGAATTTTTCATCAGAGACTAATGGCTGACCAGACTGGCTACCTTTCTCCATATATCCTTATTTTAAACAATAAGAACATATTTAAATTAAGGAAATGAGAACACTACCCGAACTTATTTGTTGAAGGATAATTTGACTGCTTTTGTTGGATTCTATTGTACTCATAACTGTGTTTATCATGTGCATTTAGCTTTGGTGTTTATTGTTTTATTTTATTTTTTAAACCCTTTGAATTACATCGACACAATGCCTTTTATATTTGGATTACATCATTGTGCCACTTGTCATCCATTCATGTATTTTTAGGGAGGGCTAAAGTGGTTTGATAATACCACCCCTGCATATTGAAATGAATAGGGTTATGACACATTATCATCTGTTAATACAATGGTTTATAATTTAGGTCCCCAAACCCTTTTTATCTAGCATGCACTTTCATCGGCCGAAATAAACTAAGATAGTTGATCTTGGATCTATATTTCTGGTTTGATCGTGTCTATTGAATTTTCATTTCAAACCCTATTTTTTCTCTATTCAGTGTACAAAAATATGGCAAAAATATGTATATACAGGGTATCAAACCTAAATTTAGTAGTGAATCTCAAGGAAACTTGAAGTGAATGGAACCCAAACAAGGCCATTGTAAACCATTTCATATTGAACAAACAACTACAAGATCTACATTCTCTATGTACATCATCAACGAGGCTACATATCGAATACATTATGGGGTCAATCCCTCCTTGGACACAGGGGTGGGGTCGGTCTCCTCTTGTATGGGTATGCTCCTCTACACACTCTCCTTACTTGTAGGTGGGATCGATCCAATGCAAATGCCAGCGGGTTTCCCCTCTATGCACTATATGTACTAGTAGGCGAGGTAGATCAATGCAGTGGTCAATGTGTTTGGAGTGGGTTTATTTGGTTTGGGGTTTGGCACCATAATGTGTTTTTTTATGTTTGAGCTTTGTTTTTTTGTTTTTGTATATTTTATATTTGTTTTATTTTTGTATATTTTTTATTTGTTATTTTTTTGTAATATAATTTATATTTAAATTCATAAATAATATGTGTTATATGGTTATATATAACCCCCCTAACCCCTATCCACTGAATTCCCTAACCTCTAAACCCCCTAACCCCTCAATCCATAACTCCTAACCCCTAACCCTAAACCATGTCCACCATTTTGTTTTTTTATTAAACCTTGTAATGGTTTCCATATGACACTTGCATCTCAAAGATTCCATTTAGGGCCTGGGTAGTGGTTTTGGAGCATGCACATGGTTCCTATGGTGGATGAGGGTGGAGGGTTAGAAAGTTACCAAGGTTACTGGGTGGAGGGTTAAAAAGTTGTGGTAGATTATCAATATTTAGTGATAGTTAAAATCAATTAGCACATGCTCAAAATGGGTTAGGAGGTTACAGGTTGGAGGGTTATGAGATAAATCAAGGTCAATGAATTCTAACCAACCAATTATACACATAATAATATGGCATAAAAATTAACAACAAACAATTAACCCACATAAGAAAATACTTTAAAGAGAATAAATCATAGAAAATGTTTCATCACATACCCCAACCTACATTTCAACAATTCAATATCATTTATATTCTTCTTTGTCCAACTCCAAATATGCATCATCTTGTTCAGAATCCGGTTCAGAATTGACGTTGAAAGGATTGGGAATAACAACATCATCATCAGTTTCATTTTCAATATTTTCATCGTCAATATGATCATCGAGAACATTTCCATCTACATCTACCTCAAATTCTTTGTCTTCTGCGTCTAACACATCTACTTTCTCCTCTGCATCATATTCTTCTTCAATATCATCTTCTTCTGCTACATTATACTTTACAGTCCTTCCTCTTGGATCATATCTAACAACATATGGCCATCCCTCTTTACCTGGAACATCTGCATAAAATACCTACTCACATTGTCTTGGAAGAACATAAATCTCAGTACTCGGATCAAGTGTCTTTGTATTAACCATGATAAATCCATTATCATGCTCAATAACAGTTCTTTCAGGATCACATTCATTCATATTAACCTGTACCATTTGACCTCGAACATGACTAATTTATAGGATTTAAAGTCACATTCAAGTATATCATTCAAATACCCATAATATTTATTTTCAGATACCTTTGGATTCCTATCACTTCTAGAGGAAACATTAGTGACCTGAAATATTGCAGTTATTCCACAATCAAAGGTTTTTTTCTTGTCACCAAACTTTTTTATGTGAAATTTACATCCATTGCACCACATAGTCTTGTGGTGTTTCAACTGCATCATGCCTAACACGAAATAAATCCATTGTCAATTAATTAACATATTTAGAATTATAAAATATTTTAAGAAAATAACAGACCACATACAGTAATATAATGGGAAATAAGTAAAAAATGTGTGTGAACATGATTTCCTATTTATCATTTAAACCATATGCTAAATCGATTTCCCTCAATGTAAGATTGGTATCTTGATTACTATAAGCCTCTTTAACCAATGTAGCCATCCCTTCCCATGATAACCTACCATACATTGTATACTTAATTTATCCATACCTTCTATTAGCAAATAGGATGTGTAGGGGTCAAAACATCTTTGGATTTGTCTTGTTTTGAGTCATAGGGTATTTAAATCTTAGGATTTGGGTTATATCTCATGTCATAACTCAAATTTTTATTTTTCCATAAGCATAGTCTTGTTTTTAGTCATGGTTTAGAGCCTTGGTGTCATGCTATTATTTATCATCATGAAGGAAGTAAGGGTCATCATGGGTCTCAACCTTGGTCTTAAATCATCATCATCATATTTCTTGTCTCAAGGGTGTGTACACAAAATATCTCATTTTCCAACCGTTTAGAGGTCAAGTCGGATGTTAGATTTACTTGTTCCCAACTCACCTAAAATTTTGCAACGTACCAAGAAGTACCTTGTGCACTAATATCTCATCATTTCATTTTGAAAACGTGTTAGGGGAGATCTCATAATTTTCAACGCATTCAATTCATTATTATTTTCAGGATTATGTCAAGGAACATCTCTACCAGTTTCCATGAAGCGCACTACTGGAGTTTGAAAACTGGAGCTGTAGACTGACACGAACTGGTTGTATTTGGTTGAAAAGGATTGGATACTTCCATTTAAGTCCAACTAGAGTTCACAAAGCACAGCCCTAAGTTCATACATAGCAGGTACTCCTTTTGACAATTGCATGTTGCTTAAATGATTGATCGAGAATGTAAATTTGTTGTGTATTGTTGGCGATGCGAACTGTTAAATGTTCAATGTGTTGCCAACTCTCTGCACCGTTAAAACCCAAAGTTCTAGTGTTCTAAACCTTGCTTATTATTCAAGCTTGTTATCTCACAAGGTCATCCTACATTTTCCTCTTGCAAACAATAATATTACCCATTGCCCATTTTGCGCTACAAATTGTCCATTATAACCCTGCAATACAAATTGTGCACTGCAAATTAGCACTGCGAACCCTCTGTATTTTGATAGACCAAACCCTTGTAAAATTTAAATATGTCTAAGGCCCTGTTTTTAACCAGTCATTATATATTCCCTCTCAGACATGGGAAGTCTTTTCAGTCCTTCATAAAGACTAGTTCAATTGTGTGCTACAGACTGGTGCCATGAACTAGTTGTTGGCGTTGCAAACCCTCTGTTTACACAAAGTTGTCTCTTTTTTCCTGTCTGCAATTTCACTAAGATTGAATCGTTGTCCCTCTTAGCATTCCCTACTTGCAATTTTCTCAAATTCATACTATTGTTGTGTATAAGTTTTTTTAGTCATGTGAACCCTAAGTATGTCAGCTCTGTAATCAAACCCTAAAAATCCTTGTTTTATTCTATATTTCACATAGAAACTGCCATAAGAGGCCACAGGAGGTTTTTAAGAGAATAATTATGGACAGTCAACATGGAAAGAAGATCCGCAAGGGGGGAGATATTGTGAGAGTTGAACCACATGACATGCAACTCATCAATTCTGAAGCTTTTTCAAGGAATCTTTCTAGAGGGTGGTTTGCCTTAATTTTTGTCAAAAAATGAAAAGAGGGCATCCTAAAGTGGATAAGCAGTTTGCACTTAATTTCAGTGGAACAACGACTTGTTGGTTATGGAACCTGATTATCTTCCTGATTCAGAGGTCTTTTTTTTCAACTGTGTTTATACCCCATGAAGACTTTACACCCTGGAAGAATGTACACTCCTCCATGCAGAGGAGTGCAGAGGGGGGTTACCCCTCTGTGGGGTCTGGGGGCAAGTGGGGGTTCAGGGGTGAAGCCCTCGAAGGAAAAATTTCCTTGTAAATGTATATTGTAATTTCATTGTAAATCTGGATCGTTCATTATAAGGTCACAGATATGACAATAGAAGTTATGTTAGGGTTTTTTTCCCTAGAAGGCAACCCTCTTTTATGAGGGAAATGTATCGCGGCTATGCATCATTGCGAATATTGTATTCTAAGAGAGGAGACTATGAGAGAAAGAAGAGGAAGTTA
>JZKD02S2255038.1:515341-547492 GCA_000966675.3 Picea glauca | reverse complement strand
AATAGAAAGAGTTATGTAGAAGTACTCAAAGGAAGGAATCATGGTCAACCATAATCTAAGAAAACTATTGAAGATACATCTTCAAGAAGACCATCCATGTTCAAGCCATAAAGAATCTTCCATCATGATCATGATCATTCAAGGCAGAAATTCAGAAGGACTACACCACAAAGAAGATCACTCACTCCCAGGTATGCAAATTTCTTTTGTGGTCATTGTTTTTAATGTACTAATTTTGGACATAAGGTTGCAGATTGCAGGGATTATAAAAGAAATGTTCAAGCAAGAAATGTCTATGTGGCCCCACGTAACATTGAATGTTACAAATGTCACAACTATGGACAAATAGCTAGTGATTGTAGAAGAATGATCAATACTTCCATGAAAGAGAAAATTGATATCAGATATAAGAAAGTATGGATAAGAAAACACAAAGAACAGGTGAACAAAGACTAGGTCCCAGAGATCGCAAGATTGGAAATAAATCGAGATGAAGGAAATTCTATAGAGAAATACGTCAGATACAAAAAGGTTTGGAAAATAACTTAAAGAAAAGAAGGGCAGGTAAATAAGGAACATGTTTAAGAGATTGTACTTTCAGGCATTGTAGTGAAAGATGAATCCACAGACAAAAAGAAAGAAGTCAGAGCTCAGAGAGATGATGAATCTACCAATGAAGATGATGATGAATACACATCATAGTAGGAATTGTTCTGAGCAATATGGCTTAGAGACTTCCAGGTAACATGAATATTAGACAAGGGGAGTCTATGCGATAGTTGTGACAAACCAAAGAACCATCCTTCAAGCAACTTGCAGAGTTTGAGTAGACAGATCCAGAGCAGTCAGATAGTAGAAGTACAGTTTGATAGATTAATCAGTTGTAGTAGTGAACACTTCATGATAGTATAGTGATAAATGGGTCATCATTATGGATAGTTTTGTAGTAGATTCTCGTACAGTATGGAAAAAGATGGATTCGTAAAAATACTTGGCAAGTTTGGACATATATATGACAATGGACGAGAGTGTGGATTCATAGATTGGTTTAGAAAGTGGTTCAAAGACAAAGGAACATTATCATAATGGATGATAATTACACAAGAAATGGCTCGAACAATGCTAATGGATTCCAAATTGACATATATTGTTTTTGGACACATGCAGTGCATACAACAATTCACATTCAAAACTGAGTAATTCTCAAAAACAACAATGACAAAACTCTCTACGAGCTATGGAAAGGAAGACCAACAAATGTGAAGACCTTTAGAGTATTTGGAAGCAAATGCTACATCATAAGAGAAGATGGAAAAATGAGAAAGTTTGACTCTCGTGTGGACAAAGGATTACTCGTTGGTTACTCAAGTACAAGTAAAGCATACAAGTGTTACAATATAAGGTTGAACAAAGTTGTGGAAATCATCAATGTAACAATTGATGAAACAGGTGCACGAAAATTAAAGGAAGAAGAAAATGAATCAATGGAACAACTTTACAAAGAAGAAGCAGAAGATGAAGAAGAAGTAGAAGGGGAAGATGAAGAGGATCAGATAGAAGTAGAAGAGCAAGTTCAACAAGTGCCTCTAAAGACACCTAGAAAATGAGTACAGAAGAATCATCCTTTAGATCAGATTATTGGATAAAAAGATGCAGGAGTTGAGACTAGAAGAATACTCCGTTCACCAGAACAAAAACACCTAACACTCTTATCTACGATTGAACCAAGAAGTTTTGAAGAGGCCAGCAAGGATGAATTATGGAATAAGGCCATGGATGAAGAATTGGATCAAATAGAGAAGAATGACTCTTGGGAATTGGTTCCAAGACCAAATAATAAGAATGTGATTGGCACAAAGTGGGTTTTCAAAAATAAATTGAATGAAGATGGACATGTTACAAGGAACAAATCTAGATTGGTATGTAAAGGATACACACAGGTTGAAGGAAGCGAATTTGAAGAGACATTTTCCCTAGTTGCCAGAATGGAAGCAATCTGATTGTTTTTATCTTATGCATGCTCCAAGAATATTAAAGTGTATCAGATGGATGTGAAATCATCTTTTCTGAATGGGGAACTTGAAGAAGAAGTCTACATCAAATAACCAGAAGGATTTTAGTTGTTAGAGAACGCAGATTATGTGTGCAAATTGAAGAAGGCCTTGTATGGTCTAAAATAGGCTCCTAGACCATGGTACTCTAGACTGGATAAATAGCTACAACAGGCAGGGTTCAAAAAAGGAAGTGCAGACAACAACATCTACACCAAGGTAACTCAAGATAGTATTTTATTAGCTGAAGTTTATGTTGATGATATTATTTTTGGAAGTATTGATGAAAGGTTAAGCCAGAAATTTGCAAAAGATATGCATAATGAATTTGAAATGTGATTACTTAGAGAACTATACTTCTTACTAGGTCTTCAGATACGTCAAAGCAACCGAGCAATTTTTATTTCTCAAACTAAGTATATTAGAGAAATGCTAAAGAGGTTTGGAATGGAAGATTGCAAACCATTTACCACTCCTATGAAAACCAGTTGCAAGTTGAGAAAATATGATGATTCAAAGTCTAGAGACCAGAGGCAATATAGGTCAATGATTGGTAGCTTACTATATGTGACAACATCCAGACCAGGTGTAATGTAGGTAGTTGGACACGTGGCATGATTTCAAGAAACACCAAAGGAATCACATGTATTAGCAGTGAAGATGATTTTCAGATATCTCAAAGGAACATAAGATTTTAGATTATGGTATCCAAAAGTAAAGGATCTATCACTTATTGCCTACACACATGCAGATTGGGCAGGTTGCATTGATGACCGATGGAGCACCAGTGGAGCAGCATTCTACTTGGGTGAGTGTTTAGTATCTTGGCTAAGCAAGAAACAATCATCAATATCTTTATCTACAGCCAAAGCAGAGTATATTGCAGCAGCAGGATGTTGTACACAGGTTCTATGGATGAAACAAACTCTGAAATATTTACAGGTTGAGTATGATGAGCCCATTCCAATCTATTGTGATAATACAAGCGCCATCAGTATCTCAAAGAACCCAGTGATGCACTCCAAGACAAAGCACATTCCAATCAAGTATCACTTTCTATGGGAACAAGTTGCAGAGAAGAACAACAGAGTTGAACATGTGGGCAAAAAAGAACAAGTGGCAGACATATTTACAAAACCACTTCCATGGGAATCCTTTGAGTATCTTCACCAGAGACTTGGAGTAATTTCTACTCCAAAATGAATTATTTTGAATGCTTATCTTATATGTCTTAGATTTACATGAGGAAGCAACATAAAGAGGACAGTTCAGGTTGGGAGATCAGTTTCAAGAAGAGTTAAGTCAGGGGGAGTATCCCCAAGGACAGTTCATTTAGGGGGAGCATCCTTGGATGGAAAGATGGCGTTTCCATTGATGACAAAGGGGGAAAGATATATCAGATGCAGGATAGAGAGAGAAAGATCACGGAGGCATGGTTCTAGGGGGAGCGATGGTCACAGGGGGAGAATGAGTGATATGAATTCAATATTGCATCAGAGTATTGCCATCAATGCCAAAGGGGGATATTGTTGATTAATTGGGTTGGTTGTCATTGATTTCAACCCTTGAAGAAAGTCCGATAGCAAATTCTGGTAGCACAAAGGTTTGGGTAATGGACCCAAGTTTGCTTGATGTATAATGGTATGAGTTTTAATATATATGAAGGTAAGACTATTCTATATATATAGTACATGTCATTCCATCTCTGGTGGTATGTGGAACATCACATAACTCCTCATGGTTAAAGCGTTATGGCCATGTGAAGTTGGAGAACCATCATGAGTCATCTAGAAGCTCCAAAAGGTCAAAGTAATCAAAGTGGTTGCAAAGAAGAAATTATTCAAATAATAAAGTGAAGTGATGAGTGTACTATAAGTCAAAGTGGATACAAAAGAAATTATTTAAATAATAAAGTTAATGGAGAAATTACTAAGTGGACAAGTGGTTAGAAGTGGGTTAGCCATAAAATAAGAAAAGTGGTTTAAGATATTTTAGAAGGTAAATAATAAAGTGAAATGATGAGTGTAATATAAGTCAAAGAGGATGCAAAAGAAATTATTTAAATAATAAATTTAATGTAGAAATTACTAATTATGGAAAGTGGTTAAGTTAAGCGGACAAGTGATTAGAAGTGGGTTAACCCTAAAATAAAGAAAAAGGGGGATGAGATGATTAAAAGGTAACCCCTTGAGGAAGCTACATAAAAGTATAAATAAGAGGAAAGGGTCTCGAATTTAATCACAATTGAGGATATTGAATATCTATAAGTGACCGAGGTAGCCAAATGATATCTAAGGTGAATTTTAGAGGGAAGGTGAAGTAAAGAAGGCCGAAATTCAAGGGAGCATAAATTCTTTTGATGATGCTTTCTAAGGTATGTTATTTATAGGTCATCTCACCATTTTCACAATAACATTTTTTCTAGAATGATTTAGACCGCGAAATCTGGAGACCGTTGAGGAAACATATCCAAGTAGCTGTGATAAAAATTTCAGCTTGTGGGTCATTGTATATTTGGAGTTACACTCCGTGGAAAATAGAGTTTGTGGCTAGTCCTGAAACTAGTCTAAAACAAGTGTTTCGGGTAAAAACGTCATAACTTCTTCATAACAGATTCAAATTTAGTAAGACCAAATGTATTGTTTAGAATACATTCTACAATATTCTGTGTACCATTTTTATATTCATGCGACAAATATTTTGTGCGGGGAACGCTCTACAAGTTCGCTCTCTAGAATAATCCATAATTCAACAAGGTATACCATTTTTTCTATAACTCCTTTTCTGAGAGGTTCCAAGTAGTGAAATCTGGAGGAATTGCACAAAAGACATTGAAAAAACATTGTGTGCCATTTTCATATCTTTATTAATTACAAGTACATAGTTATGATTATTGCAAGTTAGGGTTGTTGACTAATCCAAAATTAGTCATGTGAGACTAAAGTAAAGTTTGATGAATATGCTAGTCTCTTGTTGTTAAAGTTAAGGAAGGTTTGCAGGTATGTTATAGAGTTACGAATCAGATTTGGATGATGAAATTTATGAGGGATTTTGGTTGAGGTACATGTTGGATACATGGTTGATACAAGTAGTTGATGAGTTGGCACACATATGAAGTGTATAGTTGATGATGTTTGTACATGTTGATGAGTAGTTGATGCATTATTGGTACATACATGGTTGGAGGCACTTGTTAGTAGTATTGTTGACACATGGTTTATGGATGATTTAGCATACTTGTCTTGGTATATTATTAAAAACACATATTGATCTTGGTGATGATTATGATTTGTTGTGTTATGCTTGGTTGATGCACATCTTGGTGATATTATGCATATGGTTGAGAGTTGTCTTGGTGATTGATCTTGGTGAGTAGATTTGATTTGCTTGATAAGATTGATGAGACAGGTTGTTGTGATAGGTTGTTTGGACAGGTTATTGTGACATGTTATTTGTACAAGTTTGGTGCATGGTTGATGCATTTGTTTATGGTACAGGTTGAGGTACAGGTTGATGTATTGTACATGTTGGAATAGGTTATTGGTACATGTTGTTACAGGTTGTTTGGTGCAGGTTGATTAGTATAGTTTTATAGCAGTATATATCACATTAATAGTGTGACAGTGGTTCCATCATTCTACTTATATTTCAGGGCAGTTGGATGGGGCAAGTATAGGTGGTCATAGCCAACTTCCAGTTGTAGAAGGAGAAAATAGAGGGGTTTTAGTCTCCTTCTTGTTGTAGCCAGAGAATTGGGGAGTTGGATCTTCTTTCAGGCTGTATCCTGAGAAACTAGGGGGTTGGAGCCTCCTTCCAGTTGTAGCTGGAAAACAAAGGAAGTTGGTTCTTCCAATGAATGTAATTCTTAAAATCATATAAGAAAAATCATTATGTGGTTTTCTCCCGCTTTGGGTTTCCACGTAAAAACATTGGTGTACTTTGTATGTGTATAATTCCTCATTTGTTCATTGTTTATTTACTCTACAATTATTGGATGATAATTCTACATTGATATAACACTTGCATTTTATAGTTAAAAAGGATTAAATTGCTCTATTATTGATTCAACCCCCCTCTCAGTAATCCAGCACATTTGTTTCCATGCTTCCCTTAGGCATGGAATCCTATGAGGAAGTTAAGGGGCGAATGGTAAAGGGTTCTTTTGATGTTTTGGTTATTTAAGATGCATTGTAATTGGAGATGAGGTTCGGATGGTTAAGGAGAAAAACTCTTATCTTTAGTCTCTTATTACTGTAACAGAGTTTTTCCTGATGTATGTACCAGACTCAAGAATATTTAATGGCAAAAAATTAGTCTTTTTCCTACTTTCATCTTTGTTATGTCTCATTTTGGTATTTGTATCTGGTGAAGGATTCATCATGATGCTTGTTTCTTTATTGCAATAAATGATTTATTGTGGTATTTTATGCAAGTTGATCAAAGTGCTTTTCTCTTTGGATTAAGAAGTTCTTATTCAAATGAGTTTTCTTCCATATGTGTTCCAGAAATACCTTATGTTAAATGATACACATATTTCACTTTCCTTGCTAAGTATTCTATCTTTCATTTAGATTTCTTAACACTGATTTGAAGTTATTCAAAGCCTTGCTTGCTGGTGTGTATTTCATGGAATATTTTGCGATTGGCATCATAAAATGAGTTTCACATCCATTTGCCATGCTTTTTAAAACATTAATATTCACATTCTGATGGGTATTAGGCTTACATATACAACATTCTATGTGTGAATTCTAGTGCTAACAATTTTGGCATCATTGTCGGGGAACAGATTGAAGACATTTCCCTGGGTTGTACGACAAAGACACTGTTGATTTTGTTGGCGTACAAAAATCAGTAAATAGAATGACTGCATAGTGCACTTGGCAAATCAAAATTTTAGTTGTGGCTCCCAAGAGTAGGCACACAAGGTCTAACCCACAGTCACCTCTGGCTACACCTGAACCTGATCCATAAAACATCATAAAGAAAAGAAAATCTTTGCAAGGAGCCTCCTCTTCTAAATTTTCAAGTACTTCTGGAAACCTACCTAACTCTATTTTCCATACACCAATTGTTGTTTCTCATTTACCTATTACTAAAACTCCTGTAAATTCATAAGTAAGAGATTTTCCTGAAGAATACTCAACTTTTCCCCTTGATCTGAAAGAAGAAAACTTGGAAAGTTTTGATTTTCTTGCATCTCCTGAAATTGTAAAGTGGTTTAGACTTGAAAGTTTGGAAGATTTCCCTCTCTTAGGTTCTCCTTATCCATATTATTTTAAGTTTCCTAATAACTAAAGAAGAAGAAAAAACCTCAGTTTTTGTTGAGATCCTCCCAGCTCTATCCAAGTCCCAACCACCCTCTGTTAAATATGAATCTTGTCCACCTTATAATCCTCCTTTTTTGAAACTACTTGTTATACAGATTGAATCTTTACCCATTAAGTCACCTTCTACTTCTCCTAAAAATTAGAATCCTCCTTTTCCAAATAAAATGGCATGAATTAATCCTCCTCATAACATAATGGATGTCATTGTGGCTGCTAGGTATCCACCAATAGTGCTTCATCAACCGATGAATTATTTTCAAGTAGGATTACCTTAAGTACATGCCTAAATTTACAGGAGAGGAAGATATCAATGCAGAAGAACACCTTACGGCATTTTACAATTATGCAGATAATTTGATTATTGAAAATGAATATATTTGGATGAGGGTTTTTGTGCAAAGTCTAGATGGAGAATCTAGGAAGTGGTTTATAATTTTATCTCCTGGAACAATAGTTGTAATTGAAGCCCTAGATGATTCATTTTTAATACATTGGGGTGACAAAAAAGACTTCTTATATTACATTACAGAATTTGGGGCTCTTAAAAGGAAAGAGGGTGAATTAGTGTTCGATTTTTCAAAAAGATTTAACAAGATGTAGAATAAAATTCCTACTGAGATTAAACCCACTAAAACTTCTGCTAAAATAACTTATGAAAATGATTTTGACCCAGAATTTTGTCTTTTGTTGAGAGAAAGAAGATCTACAACATTGTATCATATGAAAGATGTTGCACTAGAGGTTGAATCAAATATATTGGCAGCAGAAAAGTTGAGGGGAAAATATGATAGAGATAGAAGAAAACAAAAAGAAGAAACCTCATCTTTAGATGCTTCAGGAATTAATCCCCAAGTTGATGAATTGACTAAGTTGGTTAAGTCACTTTCTGCCGAAATGGAAAGATTAAAACTTGAAGGGAGACAAACAAATAGAAACCCTCAAGATTTTGGAAACATAAATAATTTTAGAAGGCCAAATAATACACCTCAAATTCTACAGAGAGATCAGAGAAATAGAGAGGATCAGAAGGTTCAAACTCCTCTACAGAACAATTTGGTTGATGCTGAAGAAGGAAATAAGGAGGAAGCAGATCAATAGATTCATTATTTGGGGGATACAATTGCCTCCCCTCATTTAACCCATACTGCTTATGAATAGTGTTTAATGAGAAATCAATTGAATGAGTTAAGTAAAGGAGAAAAAGTCAATGAAACTCAAAATAAATATAATTTGAGGTCAAAACAGAAGGAGGGAAAACCAAGTACATCTACTCTGCCTAAAAAATTAGATACCCCTACCAAGACAATGGTTGCACCAAATAAAGAAACAATATAACAAAACAATCAACCCATTATCAAGTCTCATGTTCAAGAGCCAAAGAATGTTCAAAAATCCCTATCCGATTTTAATTTTGATAATGAAATACAGAAAATAAAGATTCTTGTCCCACTCCTAGAGTTGATGAAAAATGAAGATTTCAAGAAATCTATTTCAAAGATTTTGCAGCCTGAATATTTTTCCCATTCAACAGACTCAATTAACTTGTAGGATGAGAAACCTGCAGTTATATTGGGACCACTGGTAGAATAAAAAGATCACTCCTCTCCTCTCGTTTACACTTCTTTGAATGTACATGACAAAATTTTGCACAATTGTCTTATGGACTCAAGTGCATCCCACAACTTGATGCTTAAGGTTGTCATGGATGAATTAGATCTGGAAATTACTAAAGCCTATCATGATTTGTATTATTTTGATTCAAGAAAAGTAAAACGTCTTGGAGTTATTAAAGATCTAGTTGTCACTCTTTTTCAACTACCTAGGAAGAGCATAGTCATAGATATTGTAGTTGCAGATGTTCCTCCCAAATTTGGGATGTTTTTTTCTAGATCACAGATCAAGAGGTTAGGAGGGACATTGTAAATGGATATTTCTTATGCTACCATACCATTCTTTTGGGGTGAACACAAAAGGCTGTATAGAGAAGCACAACTTGCATATATCATAAGTGATGAGGGAAACCCAACAAACCATCCCATCTATGTTGTTGACACTGATTTAGGATCTAGCATTCTTCATCTTATTGATTTTCCTCTGTCACCATTGGAAATAAAAAATCAGTCAACAACAACATGTGAGACAACTAGACAAGGTGCTCAAACATGGAAAATGTATTTTGATGGTGCATCTTCCAATGATAATGTTGGTGTTGGAGTAGTGTTAATTTCTCCTTCTCGTGAGGTCATAACCTTGTCCTTCAAGATGGAATTTGAAACCAAAAACAACATAGAAGAATATGAAGCCTTAGTTTTGGGGCTTAGAGCTTCAAAGGACATGAAAATTGAAGAATTGTCAGTTTTTGGAGATGTAGAGCTAATTATACATCAAGTCAAAAACATCTATCAAGAAAAACATCCAAGACTAAGAGCTTATAGGAATGAGGTTTGGGACCTACATATCTTTTGTTCCCAGAGAGGCGAATACATTAGTTGATTCCTTAAATGTTTATGCCAGTATTTTTAAAATCCCACTACCTCCAAAGCCTAAGTACAATGTTGAGGTGAAATATAGACCTGCTATACCTGATAATGTTAAGCATTGGTTCCCTTGGAGAGACTTTTTGATAATAATGATGTGGATGTGAAAGTGAGTGGTTCTAATTAAAATTCAAATATGACAGAATGTAATCTAGGTACTAAAGAGGAACCTAAATATGTTAAATTGTCCAGTAGTTTGTCAAAAAATCAAAGGGCTGAATATATCAAACTGTTGAAAGAATTTGCTGACGTTTTTGCATGGAAGTATGAAGACTTGGAAACTTATGATACTAGAATCATTGAGTATAGAATACCTTTGAAAGATGACACCAAACCTTTCAGACAAAAACTAAGGCAGATCAACCCTATTTTATTTCCCATTATGGAGAAAGAGGTCAAAAAATTGCTTGATGACCAGATCATTATACCTCTGAGGTATTCTGATTGGATAGCTAATTTGGTCAAGAATAATGGTGATATAAGGATTTGTGTTGACTTCAGAAACTTAAACACGTGTTCCAGAAAAGACAACTAACCCTTACCAAAAATGGAGCATATCTTGCAAAGGGCGACAGGCTCAATAAGGATTTCAGTGATTGATAGGTTTTCGGTCTACACTCACATTTATGTGTTACCAGAGGACAGAGAAAAGACAACATTTACTACTCCTTGGGGTACATTCATGTATTCCAGGATGCCCTTCGATCTCATGAATGAAGGGGAAAATTTTCAACGTGCAATGGACATTGCATTTATTGGATAGAAAGACAAGTTTGTGGTTATTTACTTGAACGATATCACAGTGTTTTCCAAGTCTGATCAAGAGAATTACCAGCATTTAGAGAAGGTATTTTTGAAGTGCAGAAAGTATGGGTTGTCCCTTAATCCCAAGAAGTCTCTTTTTTCCATGAAGGAAGGTAAGTTGTTAGGACATATTGTCTCAGATAAAGAAGTAAAAATTGATCCAAATAGAGTAGAGGATATCAAAACTCTTTCTCTCCCAATATCCAAGAAAGAAATTCAGTCCTTAGGTAAAATAAAAATTTTGAGGAGATTTATATCTAACTTTGTTGAGTTGGTGAAATTCATTAATGATGTATTAAGAAAAGTGACTGAAGTAAAATGGATGCCAGAAGATATGACTTCTTTTGAGAAAATAAAACAAGCATTCACTGATGCTACTGTTTTAATCAGTCCTAACTACTCAAAGGAATTTTTTGTTTTTTCCTTTTCCTCAAATGATACATTAGTTGTTGTCCTTTTTCATAAGAATTCAGATGGAATGGAGCAGCCTATTTATTTTTTTAGTAGAGCCTTGAGAGATGTTGAAGTCAGATATGGAATCATGGAGAAACAAGCTTAAGCTTTAGTCAAAGCTCTAAAAGATTTCAGGGTGTATGTTCTTCACTCAAAAATTATTGCTTATGTCCCTTCAAGCTTTGTGAAATAAATTTTGATTCAACCTAATATAGATGGGAAAATAAGTAAGTGGATTGACAAGATTTTGGAGTTTCATATTGAAATGAAACCCACCAAGTTGGTAAAGGGTCAAGGTTTAGCTAGATTATTGGTTGAATCAAATTTTAAGGCACTAGGAGTGAATTTCATGAGTACTAACTCTATAAATCAGCAATCTAATATTCCTAACATCATCTTGCAAATTAGTTCAAAATTGGAAAAATGCAGTTGGTATAAGGACCTCATCCATTTCTTGCAAAATTTATAACCTCCCACTGGACTTGAGAAGACCAAATTGAGGGCTTTGAAGCTTCAAGCAGTCAGGTATTGCATTCTTGATCAGATTCTATATTGGAAAGATCTTGTAGGGGTTATTTTAAGATGTTTGGATCCAGAAGAGAAAAAACAAACTATGATTGAATTTCATGAGAGTCTATGTGGAGGTCATCACTTTTGGAGGACTACAACATAAAAGATACTTAGAGATGGGTACTTTTGGCCTAGTTTATTCACTGATGTGTGTGCAAAGATCAGAACTTGTGACAAATGTCATAAATTCTCAGGAAAACAACAACTCATATCTTTTCCTCTGGAACCTATAGTGTTATCTGGCCCATTTCAGTAGTGGGGGTTATACTTTATTGGATAAATTTATCCATCCTCAAGTGGCCAACATCAGTGGATTCTGACTACTACTGATTACTTCACCAAGTGGATACAAGCCATTCCCACTAGAAATGCAACACACAAAGTGGTTAATAGTTTCCTGGAAGATATTCTATCAAGGTTTGGTTGTCCTAATTAAATTGTTATCGATAATGTTGCAGCCTTTAAAGTTGAGCCTCTGGTGAAGTTTTGTGAAAAATTTAGTATTCAAATTATCCAATCTACTTCATATTACCCTCAGGGTAATGGCTTAGCAGAATCCTCCAAAAAAAGCTTAGTGACGATCATCAGAAAATTGTTGGAAGATAATAAGAAGTCATGGGATTCAATGTTGACATTTAACCTATGGGCAAACAGGGTAACCACCAAAAGGTCAATTGGCACCACACCATTTCAGCTAGTTTATGGAACTGAAGCTATTTTCCCTGCTCATTTAGCCTTACTTGTGGCAAACTTTCTTCAAGATCAAGTAGGGGAACCAGATGATATGATCAGGAGGATGCATCAACTTGTGGAAGTACAACAAACCAAGGAGCAGTTTTTTGATAAAGCATAGAGTCATCAACAAAAAATCAAAGACATTTTTGACAAGAAAGTGAAGAAGGAATATTTTCATCTTGGAGACCTGGTACTCAAGTGGGATGCTCAAAGGAAAGATAAGGGAAAACATGGTAAATTTTAAGCCCTTTGGGTTGGTCCTTTTAAAATTTTTGAAGTTTTGCAAAATAATACTTTTAAGTTGCAAAATTTGGAAGATGCTGAAATTCCTGGTGGCCCAATAAATGGGCATTTTCTAAAAAAAAAAAAAATCTAAAGCATGGGTGGATTCATCTCATTGTAAATACAAGTCTTTTAGTTAGTTTTGTTTTATTTTAATAATGACTCCTTTCCCAATGGATAAGGCACTGGAACTACATACTTTGGGAGCTTCATAGGGAGGTCTCCATCCCTTGTGGAGCTAGATGTTAGGACATAGGATGTGTAGGTCTCAATGAATCTTTGGATTTTTCTTGTTTTGAGTCATAGGGTCTTTAAATATTAGGCTTTGGGTTATATCTCATGTCATAACTCAAATTTTTATTTTACCATAAGCATAGTCTTGTTTTTAGTCTTGGTTTAGAGCCTTGGTGTCATATTATTATTTATCATCATGAAGGAAATAAGGGTCAGCATGGGTCTCAACCCTGGTCTTAAAATCATCATCATTGTATGTCTTGTATCAAGGGAGTGTACAAAAAAATCTATTATGTCATTTTCCAACCATTTAGAGGTCAAGTCAGATGTCAAATTTACTTGCTGCCAACTCACCTAAAAGTTTGCAGGGTACCAAGAAGTACCTTGTGTACTAATATCTCATCATTGCACTTTGAAAACGTGTCAGGGGAGATCTCATCGTCATCAGCGCATTCAATTCATTATGATTTTTAGGATTATGTCAAGGAACAACTCTAATAGTTTCCATGAAGCTCGCTACTGGAGTTTGAAAACTGGCGCTGCAGACTCGAGTTTGAAGTCCAACTCAAGTTCATAAAGCACCAACCTAAGTTTAGACATACCAGGTACTCCTTTTGACAATTGTATGTTGCTTAATTAATTGATCGAGAATGTAAAGTTGTTGTGTATTGTTGGCGTTGTGAACTGTTAAATATTCAATGCACTGCCAATTCTATGCACCATTAAAACCCACAATCCTGGTGTTCTAAACCCTGGTCATTTTTCAAGATTTTTATCTCACAGGGTCATCCTACATTTTCCTCTTGCAAACAGTAATATTACCCACTGCCCATTTTGCACTGCAAACTGTCCATTATAACCCTGCGCTGCAAATTGTGCACTGTAGACATGCACTACGAACCCTCTGTCTTTTGATTGACCAAACCCTTCTCAAAATTGAAATCCTTCTAAGGCCCGGGATTTAACTAGTCATTATATATTCCCTCTCAGACATGGAAAATCTTGTCAGTCCTTCATAAATCCTAGTTCAATTGTGCGCTGTAGACTGGCGCTGCGAATCAGTTGTTGGCATTGCAAACCCTATGTTTACACAGAATTGTCTCTTTTTTCTTGTTTGGAGTTTCACTCAAATTCAATTGTTGTCCCTCTTAGCATTCCCTACTTGCAATTTTCTCAACTGCATACTATTGTCGTGTATAATTTTTTTCAGCCAGGTGAACCCTAAGTATGCCAACTCTGTAATCAAACCCTAAAAATTCTCGTTTTATTCTATATTTCACGTAACAATTGTCATAAGAGGCTACATGAGGTTTTGAAGGAAATAATTATGGACATTCAACAAGGCAAGAAGATCCACAAGGGGGGAGAGATTGTGAGAGCTGAACCACATGACACACAACTCATCAATTATGAACCATTTTTCAAGGAAGATTTCTAAAGGGTGGGTTGCCTTAATTTTTGTCAGAAAATGCAAAGAGGGAATCCTGAAGTGGCTAATCAGTTTGCACTTAATTTCAGTGGAACAAATACTAAGGTGGGTATGTTCGAGTTTGAAGTCTCTGAGCATTCTATTTCTGTAGCTACAAAGATACTTGATTGTGGTGAGAAGTGATTTGAAGCCATGTCTTTGAACTCTTCTTTCTCATAGGAATTCTTTAAACCTGAATATCAAGGAGATAACCTATCCAAAGGAGTGCCCAGAAATCACATGCTGGAATATTTTGAAAAGATGCTCAGGGTCATCCAAAGGTAATTCACATGTGAAGGAAGGTTCAATATGGTATATCAATACCATATCATATTACGACTACACTTCACTGGGAAAGAATCCATGAACCTTCCATTTTACCTTTTCAAGAGTATTGGAAAGATGTCAGATAGAGTCCAGGAAAAGTCTAAGTAGGTGGACACCAATGTTTTTCACTATGGTTTAATCAATATGTTAGTAATGGAAGAGTTGAAGAACACTAACTCTGACTGTGAAATTTTCCTAGTTGCATTAGATTTTCATTAGATATTTCTCCTACACCACAGTCCAAAAGACAAACTCTTACCCCTGTTGAGAAGACTATACATTCATATTCAAGCAAGAAGAGGAGGATGAATAGAAGTGATAAATCTTTTGAAGCTACTGATAAATAATAAGAAGTTGTTCCCTCACAACCTCTTGACATAGAAGTTTCACCCGTGGAAAAACATACACTTATGGAAATACCATCAAGAAAAGAAAGGAAGTTGAAAGGGAAAAAACTTGTTTTTTCCCCACCAGTTGTTGCAGAAACAATTAAATCTAGAAGACATTTTACTAAATCAGCAGCTAAACAACATGTCCCTGTGGAATATGATACATCGGAAGCTTTAGCTCAACAAAAGAACAAATTTCAGTTTTCCAAGAAGCCCATGGAGGTTATTGATATCATCACTCCTCATGAAAGTAACCTTACTTTCAAAAGACTCAGGAGGCAGATTAAGGATGCAAAAAATGAAATTGACAAGTTGAAAAAGGAATATTTGGAGTACCAAATTAAGCTAAAGGAGATGTTAGATCTATATGAGGATACAATTGATAAAGCAAGGTTCATGGATAAGAGGTCATTTCCCCTTCACAGGAAACTCAAGAATGTATATAAGCATGAGAGGGCTTGCCAAGATGAAATTAGGAAATTAAAAGCAGAGTTACAACCTTTCAAAGAAGAAGTGGAAAAAACGAATTTAGATATGTTGGCTAAGGTGTCTACTAGAAGTAGTACCAGAACCAAAATATGAATACAAGATGATCTTCCACATCAGCATCATTTTTTCATGGTTTACTGTTTGCATCCAGTTACAAAACTAAGTGATGATTTTGGATTTTGAGCTAAACTTAGCATATTTTTTTATGTTTTCTCCAAGGTTACTTCAGGTTGTAATGAGTTTGTATATTCTGGAAGGTTTATCCTACTAATGGTACAAGTTTTAAATGTTAGAATCGTTTTTGCAAGAAAATAGGCTTCTATAGGAAAGTTCACATCGCCTGGATTCACTGTCGCTATGAACTAGGTGTTTTAGGATAGTTTGCAGCGCTATGCTATGAAATTAGATTTATGAAGATTTTTTAAGGCGAGAGCGATTGTGAGGTGTCAAGTTGAACTCATACCAACATTCATAGGTTCATTTTCACATTAGAAGGTCACCTGCCTCAAGGAGCTGCATGCAATAAAGCCACATCACCAGTTGTTAAGGGTTGTTCAATACGTTGCCAACATTTTCCTACAAAATAGCATTATGTTATTTTCTTGTTGTACACATGTTGCCACGCTTCCCTTAGGCATGGAATCCTATGAGGAAGTTAAGGGGTGAATGGTAAAGGGTTATTTTGATGTTTTGGTTATTTACGATGCATTGTAATTGGAAATGAGGTTCGAATGGTTGAGGAGAAAAACTATTATCTTTAGTCTCTTATTACTGTAACAAAAAATTTCCTGATGTATGTACCAGACTCAAGAATCTTTAATGTTGAAAAATCAGTCTTTTTCCTACTGTCATCTGTGTTCTATCTCACTTTGGTATTGGTCTTTAGTGAAGCATTCATCATGATGTTTGTTTCTTCATTGCAGTAAATGATTTATTGTGGTATTTTATGCAAGTTTATCAAAGTGTTTTTCTCTTTGGATTAAGACGTTCTTATTCAAATGAGTTTTTTTCCATATGTGTTCTAGAAATACCTGATGTAAACAAATACACATATTTCACTTTTCTTGCAAAGTCTTATATCTTTCATTTATATCTCTTAATACTTATTTGAAGCTATTCAAAGCCTTGCTTGTTGGTGTCTATTTCATGGAAGATTTTGTGATTGACATCATAAACTGAGTTTCACATCCATTTTCCACACTTTTTAAAACATTATTATTCACATTTTGATGGGTATTAGGATTACATCTACAACAGTCTAGGTGTGAATTCTAGTGCTAACACCTTTATCCAATAAAGATTGTTTGCGACGTATAAATGTAGTGCATCCCACTCTCGACCAA
Organism: Picea glauca; assembly: GCA_000966675.3. Classification (NCBI taxonomy): domain Eukaryota; kingdom Viridiplantae; phylum Streptophyta; class Pinopsida; order Pinales; family Pinaceae; genus Picea; species Picea glauca. The sequence continues at coordinate 530,480 of JZKD02S2255038.1, read as the reverse complement.
CTATATGAAAAAATAACAATTCATCAATAATTAAGTACTATGAAAAAGCTTAATAATTGATGGAAGAATACAAATTAAATAGGTACTATATAGATAAAAATGAATGAACAAATGTATTGTATATCTCTACGATCTAATTACCTTTCACTTTCCTCACTCTACCTTTCCCCAACAGGACCTCCCCTTCAAATTTGTTGATGGAGTTGACATCCTAAATGAGAGGCACATTCATCTATGCTACTAATTTAGGAATTTAATGACTAATATACACTAAGGATTGATATACCATATAAACCTCCACCATAGAACCCTTAGGACATGCTCTTTGTCTGAATTCAGAGCCATTTGGAGGAATTTGAAGAACACAATCTTCAGTTTTGTTCCCTGCATGGTAATCCATAAATTGTGTTATGCTTTGGCACTTGAACATTCACTGCAAACGTGGAATTATGGGAATACGAAGAAGAACCTTGTGAGTCACATGTTGTGTTACTTGATTGGTTCAATGTCCACTGATTTGACATTGCGGGAATTTCGTTTCCGATGCATATTGTCCATAATATATAATGTAATCATTAGTACATGCATCAATAGCTTGATATTGCATTCCAATATCTTTCATAATGGAAGATAATTCTCAGTATGTGTGAGGTAAAGTATTTGATGATGGTAGGAGAAATTCACTTAACAATCTACAATGCAAAATATAACTAGTTAATGTAAATAATATTAATATTAAATATTGCATCCTTAATTTACACATTAATTAATAACACTAAGAATAGAGAAACAAAACAAAACTAGACCTTTTATGTATATGTGACGAATTATATTACATAGCTTATGATCTAGGTGAGACAAGTGTTTGACACCATTCAATACCTTCAAGTTCACCAACAAAAAAATAACAGAGAGAATATTTTTCTTCGAGCCTTCATAAAGGGGTTTTTGCGACTTCTCAATCAGAGGTACAACATGAATGTCATCAAAATTTTCATCCATTTGAGCAAAGTTGTCCCGGATCAATATTTTTACATCATTCTCAATTGTACTATTATTAGTGTCATCTTCTTCCATAGGACTAACTTGAGCTCCAATATTCGCTCCATCTTCCTCAGTGTGTACAACATGATTTCTACTACTACTTGGCACATTCCCAATATCGCACTTAGGACACTCTTTCTTTATAAGTACAAAATATCAAATAATATTAGTGTATGTAAAAATATTGAAAGGATAGAAAGTTCTACGAATACAATCAATACAAAAACATATAATGAGTACTAAATTACCAAGGGAGGATATTCATACCCCCCTTCAACGTGTCAAAATTGCTTACAATGCATTTCAGTTATTGTTATTAAAAGTATTCTTCTATTGAATCCCCTGCATTGATTGCTAGGACAATAACATTTCCTATCACCCTTTGCTTCCAATGTCGCAAATAACCTTTGAAGCATCCTATCATTTTCCTCTGAAGTAATGTTATATGGCATTGTAATCAACTATTACAACAAAATCTAATGATTCAATATAAGTACAATATACAAATGTATTCTACCAATTTCACACATGTAAATGCATTTTTATAGTCCAAAAAAACATAATACACATAATAGAGAGGAAGAGGAGCTATGACCCCATGTGAGAGGAATTAAAGGAAAGGGAAACAATTTTATGGTTTCCATTTCATCAAACAGTTGGGGAACATCCTTCCAACATTTGTAAACATTTTTTTTAAATGGGTGGCATGCATCCTCCAACCTTTCACATTGTGTCAAAATCCAATATTGCTGAAATTAGGGAAAGGAAAAAAGCTTGAGATATCACCCTAGTATACAGTCTTTAGGGTTTACAGCATATCCATAGTTCTGTAACTTGTAACATGTAAATTACCAACACTATGCATGGATTTTTCTTGGAAGGGCATGTATTTTTCATCATGCCCTGTTTTCATGCTTTGTTATGCATTATTTTGCATTTACAAGGAATTTTTTAGCCTCTATGCATAGAAGAGGGTTTTTAGTTTGAAAATGAACAACTAAATGTATTACAAGATTTAAAATGACAAAATATAACAAACTCCGCAATTTGAATCACTCAATTTGGGGGTCATATGAGTCATGAGCGTGCATTTTACATAAAGAAAATTTTACCCTCCATTTTATAGAAAGTCTTCAATCGTTTTTTTGTAAGTTAGAAATTATATTACCGTCAAATAGCCACAGAGATAACAGTCAAATTTTGTTGGAACTTGGGCTGTCATTGATGGAAACCAATCCAAGATGCAACATAATTTAAAAAATAAAATGCCACTATGGGAATAGAGTGTTGTAATTGTTTGATGAAAGACTTAGAGTAGTCTCAGACCATAAGACAAATATAGACAACAAAAATATGAACCCACTAGCAAGTAGGTCTACATAATTAAGAAAGGAAACCATGAATGCTATGAAACATGTCCTTAGCTTGTCCTCTATGCATGTTCATAGAACGACCTGGCTGCAATAGGATGGGCACATCCAAGATGATTATGGTCAGGAGGTTTGGATCCTGGGCAGTTTGATGATTCGTTGAACGGGAGCACAAAGTCAATAGAAAATTAGGTTTTGCATCCATATGCTCCATTTTGAACCACAAGTCTACAAATTCCCCCCATAATTAAAATATAAGTTACATCTTATCCTCCTTCAGATTAAATTCCCTTGACTCAGATTTGGATTCAGATTGAGGCATTTGGGATCTTTAGGAGAATGTTCCTCCCGCTTTCTTGAGGTTGGGGTTTGACCTTGAGCCTGGATCTCGAAATTTTTCTGGAGGTCGATTGCATCTTCTACACATTCTACTTTACATCCCCCATGTCCAAATGTCTTCCAAGTTGGACTGCATGGTAGGATCCGTAAGAAGGACACTCTTCTCCTCTTAGCTTCGCGGTGAAATAGATGTATCCCTCTCTAAATTTTCCCTTGAAGAATATTGAATCCCAAACTCTGTACCACCCTGACAAGAAGAGATCAGGCCCCGCCTGGCTCGACCCGTTTCCCTCAACATACAAAAGAGGAAAAATAAAAGGAGACAAGAGTGGGTGGTCGAGTGAAGAACCAATGACAACTAACAAAGCCAAATTGACATACAACGCAAGGGTGAAAAATCCAAATTCAACAGACCTCCCACATATGTCAACCTTTCTTCCATCCTGTCAACCATTAAATGTTCTTTTAACCAAGTGACAAGATCCAGACTCTTGCATTGATTACTCTTAGCTTCGGTTGTACTATGAGAGATCACCATATCTCCTCTCACACATACTAGACTAGTAATCACTTTAAAAATTTGACTGTCATAGTTGATGAGCATTCCATCCACATGCCCATATTGGAAGAGGAGCTGACGGGTGGTAGAATGTACATCCATTGAGTGTATTGTCATAAATCTTGCGATGACACCCCATCCAGGGGTAGAAAGTCTTCAATATTGGTTCAAGGTAGAAGTCCTATTTCATTTTAAACTGCACTTAGGGTGATACATATAGATTTATAATGTCATTATATTCACCCCAAATCTTTTATAACTAAATTTGGAGCTATATAGAAGCATGAGCGTGCATTTCCATTAGGTTGCTTTCTATTCTTTTGGTCTTTCAATTTACACGGAATATTTTTCCTCATTTACACAACAACCACATTTACGTTTGAAAATGAAAATAAAAATATGTACACAGTTGTAAATTATCTAAGACACCCTCATCAATTTGAATCACTCAAATTGGAGGTGTTTTAAGACTTGGGCGTTAATTTTTGTGAAGCCTGGCGTGCATTTTGCACAAGGGAAGAAATTAGAGTTTAAAAGCAATACATGTATTTCTTATGTGTGAGTGTGCATTTTTAGATGTGGATACTATAAGCTTGAATTAGGGTTTTATGCAACAATATAAACCTAATTAATCCTTCCATTATTTGTCAAATGGTTAGCATGAAAAATCAGTAATGGAAACAATGAGGATTGGATGGGTGGGAAATTGTAACATACCCATAATATAATGAGGCATAAAATATTTTATGCCTTAGGCTTGCATTTTAGAGGACATAGTGAGCATTTTCATACAAAAAACCTTATGTTGTGCATAAAGGGTAAAAAATGCCTTGTAAAACAAAGAGGTCAAATTGTTAAAATTGGCCTTGTTGAAATGCATGCCAGACTAAGGGAAATGCACACCCAATGGTGAAATTGGTATGATTATATCAGGGATATATAGGCTTATGAAACATCCATTCGTTCAGATAAATTACGCACACTCCATGGTGAAAAATGCACGTCATAAAAAGGAAAAATGCATAAAATGCATGAAAACAGGGCTGATGAAAAATGCATGCCCTAGGAAAAAAAATGCCTTGTGTTGGTAATTGTATATTGACCTAATGAAATTACATGAAAACAGGGTATTGAGGAAAATGCATGCCCTGTAAGGGAAAAATGCACGCCTAAAGTTGAAATTGCATGTCGAGCGCATCCAGGGATTTCATGTTTACATAGTAAGGATGAATATGCACACCTTGTTAATGACAAATGCACGCGTACACTATAAAAATGCACTCCCTTGACCTGTTATGCAGTCCTATGGTGGACGAAACCCTAAATGGTTTTTACTTAGCCTATATGAATGGTTTTCGTATGAATATGATTGAAAAAGGATGTTGATCAATTGTGTATGATTGATGATACTATGGCATATCTTATAACAAACCTGAACCCATGTTTGAAAAGTTGTTTGGAAACACACATATGTAGTTAAATTTGTATGTTGAGTTGTTTCTCGAGTCCTAGAATCTAAGAAACTCGAAGTACTTGTAAGTCTCCCACACCTATGATTTATTTCAAATGAATGCAAGATATATTGCTTACCATTTAATTTGAGATTGAGTGTGTGTGTTTATATTATAGTTGGCAATGTTTGTAATTTTTTCTTACAAAATTGTCCCAACACATTCTAGAAATCATTTTTTTTTCCAAGTTACAACGACAATGGAAAACCCCCGAGTACTTCCCCTCATTGAGAGGATGAAACATTTTCAATAATTCTCAAAAATCCCAAGTCCATTGTTAAAAAATGCTACAAATATACTTGAGTGTGCTTATAAAAATGCACGACAAGTTTTTTAAAAGTTTTTTAATATATTATATCTTATCTATAAAGATTAATTTACTTTTCTTAATAAAAGTGTTTTATAGAAAAATATACCAATATAACCCTAAATCCTTTAAAAAAAATTCAATTTCCTGCCAAGGGTTTCCTCAGTATGAGCATGCATTCCAAAACTTCCATTCATGTTAGTGTGCATTCCTCAAAAACCCATTTCAACTTTGAAACCATGGCCACAATGAAATAGGGGCATCCTCTACCATGGGCGTAGTAGTTGAAATAGGTGCTTCCTAAGATGAAAAGTTCACTGTCAAAAAATTCCAAGAGTGTGTTGATGCATGGAGAGACACATCAAATTGTCCAATATGTATGATAAATATCTTGAGAAGAGAATAGGTTTTTGACTTTATGTTTGGACCCTTCAATTTCAAAAATGAGGAGATAGATATGACCATAGCTAATTATGATGATATATCTATGGAACTGACACTATTTGGCTAGAGCATTTACCTAGAAACTAATTTGTTTGCAAGAGAAAAAAAAATCGATGCAAAGGGGGAGAAACATTTAACTCCCAAAAAAAAACCAAGATAGAAAAGAATGAGTTGGACAATAAAATATGTGGGTAAAAGATATATGTTCCCAGAAATAGTTTAAGAATGTTAGATGTTCTCCAGGGACTATACAAGTCTTTGATTCAAATTTTCCTTAGGACAATTATGAGTCATCATAAGCCTAATATTTTCGGTGACTGCATGAGGCTGCTCATTTATTCAGTCGAAGACAGGGCTGTAGATGTTTGTCATCTATTGGCTAAAAAATTGCATTTTTCCCTTAAATAAAGTAAAAAAAAGAAGAAGATTAAGCCTAATTTTTTAGGCACACTGCAGAACATTATTGATTTATATCGACCCGATTACCAAACAAGCCCTCTTAAAACCTACATTAGGAGATAAAAAACAAAGAAAACCATTGAGTAAGTACACGAACAAACTGTAGTTGATGGTGTGGAAATCAATTCTGATACAGTTTCCCAAGATGAAGTTATTGTTGTCAGAACTTTAAGAGACCTGCATAAATCTATGAATGAAGTTGAGGAGCAAGGAGGTATGGACCATTATATGGAAACATACAATGATGAATCTTGTGTTACTTTAGAAACTATAATTGATAGAGATCCTCCTAAAATGGCATTACTTGAGTATAATGTCCATGTTATGGACGTTGATTCTACCTCTCCAAGTTCAAATGTGAACAGTCCGACATACATTTCTTATAACATATTTTTTTTCTGGGTATTTGATAGAATGATGCATTACAAACTTGTTGCAACTGGAAGGAAAAGTGTGAACTAAATCTCTATGATAATGTTGAATTCTTGAAGAACATTGCAAGTATGCAAACAAAAATTGTGAAGAAAATAGAAGAATCAAGCAGCACAATAAAGAGAAAAGATCATGTTATCGCTAGATTGCAAAGTGAGGTATCCGACATCACAGAGGGATGTAAGAGGGAGATTGATAATTCCAAGGCAATGTTCGAAATGTCATTGGCTACATATCAAAATAATATTTCAAATCTTCAAGAAGAATTGAAAAGAAGACTAGTTGTTTTGAATATACCTCCATTGCAAACTGCAAGTAATCCAGTTGTGGATGAATTAAAAAAGAGTTTGAAGGAGAAAGAGGAATTTATTTTAATTTTAAAGACTGAATTTGAAAAAAAATGTGATAGAGGAATGTGAGAATAATGATTTAGAGATTGAAGAATATAACAACGTAGTGACCAGTTTGAAGAAAGAAAATGTTAACTAATGTAACAAATTGAATCAGAGAAAGATGACAATTGTCGGCGCAAATGAGAAGATTAGAGAACTTAAAAAGGAAATAAAAATTATTACTAAAGAAGGTGGCAATGGTAAGGATAAAGGAAAAAGTCAGGGTATGGGTAAGGAAAAAGGTAAAAGTAAGGACAGTGCAACAAAATAGAAGATTACATAACTTGAAAAGGAAATAGAAATTCAGAATAAAGAAGATGGCAAAAATCGAGATAAAGGTAAATTTTAGGGTATTCGAGCAAAACAAATGCCTTTAATTGACTTGTAAAAGTCCATAGAAAGAAAAGAGAAGATGTATTGGGAAGTTGTCTCATTAAGTAGTGCTCTAGCTAATCTCTATGCCCCATCACCAATGGTGGAATCATTGAAGATGAATATAGTTGAGAGAGATGAAAAGATCAAAGATCCCAATAATGAACTCTTGCAGAAACGAAAGCCATAGCATTTGGGATGTGATGCGGAGTTACAAAAATTGAAATCCCAAATTGTTGATTTGCAACAGAAATTATAGAGTACAATGGTAATTGAGGTGGTGCCAATTTTGTCTGCTACATTGGAGAAACAATATTTGAGGGAACAAGAGCTTGAGAAATAAGTACAAAACCTTAGGGTTCAATTGGTTGAATTTTGATCCCAACTGAAAATAGAAAAGGAACAACTTGAAAAGAATAAGCAGGACAATGTCGAGAAGTGTAAGAAGAATGCAGAAATGTTGAAAAATCAAGCAAAAGATGAACAAGATTGCAAGAGAAATTGCAAAATTGTGCAAAGAAAATTAAATATTTAGAGAAACAATTACAACATGTGCCTATTGTAGCTCTAGAACAATCAGAATCTTCTACAACAACAAAGAGAGGCTTTGCATATTTTTCTTCATCTCAAGATCAGGGTTTGCAAAAACCTCCCAAGTAGCTTAGGGTAGTTACAAAATAGCATTGGTTTATATACCATGTACTCAATCTAATTACATTTAAAGACGTAATATATATCATTATTTCGACAATTTATTAACAATGCATTTATTTTATGCAGTTAATGACATGTATGAGTGTGTATAGTTATTGACATCTATGAGTGTGTATAGTTACATATCAAAGCCTGTAATACTTTAAAAGTTACTTGAGATTGAGTTATACACATATACACCACCATTCTCATCTTGTTTGCAAGATGTTTGAGTAAAACGCAAGTAGTTTCCTCTACTTGACATTTTAATATAACAATGGTAATTGCATAGAGTTATCATTGTTGTTATGAATATGTATCAAGTATGAATATGGCTTGTAAAACAATAATTGTGCATGAAAATTACAATACATACACAAGCTACAAATGCAACATTTTCGCAATTTCCACCACAATGGTAATTTTCATACTATTGTAATCATCAAGTTACAACTTAAAAATTAAATTATGGAGGCTTATCCAACTTTGGGCGTGCACCTTCTTATAGCCAACTTTAACAAATTGGCCCTTCGATTTTACAAGGCAATTGTGATCCTTTATGCAACATCAAGTAGGTGTTTGTATAAAACTTCCAATATAAGGCTATATACATGTGTATAATCACAAATTACACCTTATTCAAGTTGAACCACTCAATTTGAGTCAACATTGAGACTAGGCCATGCATTTTACTCTAATGCCATTTTGACTTCAAATTTACATGTAATCCCAAATCTAGGTGCATGAAAACAACATATCATATTCTTAAATTTCACTTTAGATGACATGGGTAAATTTTCCACATATATAACTCCATATTAAAACTTATAAAACATTTTTTGGAGCTACATAGAAGCTTGGGCATGCATTTTAATTTGGTCACTTAGTATGATTGCAACCTTCCAAATTACAAGACAAACTTTGCCTCTTCTACACAAAAACCCTTTTTTAACTTGCAATTGCAAACTTAACAACATGAATAGGTCTAATATGATAAACCACACCCCCAAAAACTTTCACACTCAAATCTGAGGTATAATAAAACCTTCGCTTACGTTTTGCAAACATGTTGGGCATTTCTAGGGTTTTACTGGGCATCTATTGCCTATTTTTGCACAACAAAGTATCTTATGACTAAAAATGCAAAACCAATTATATAGTCTTATGCAAAATGACTTAACAAATCACTTATAATTTGAACCACTCAAATTGAATGAGTTTTGAGACTTGGGCATGCATTTTAGTGTAGTCTGGCATGCATTTTGCACCAAGGAAAAATTTAGACCAACGTAAAATTTTCCCTCTTTGTCCTAGAAGACAATTTTTGGTCTTTTGTAGGGAAAAGGGTTTTAAGTTTCAAATTGCACAAACAAAGGTATATAAAGATGTGTTACTTTTCTACAACCTTGCAACTTGTAATATTTCTTGTAATATTGACCTATTTATTCTATTGCATAAATTAGAGTTCAGTTTTATTCCATTTTGTATGTATAATTGGTTGGTTAAAGTCATTAACCATGATTTCTCTCATAACCCACCATCCTCTAATTCATCAAAAGGTCATGAATCTTTGTGAGTAGAAATCATTCTTATTGGAGTGCAAATGCACTCCTATTTGTACAAGCATGTTAAAAATATTTTAATAATCAATTTACAAATTAAATATTAAATTATGGAGGATTATGCAACTTTGGATGTGAACTTTCCTACAACTAATTTTAACAAATTATCCCTTCAGTTTTACAAGGAAATTTTTAGCCTTTATGCACATCAAGTAGTTTTATGTCTAAAACTACTAATATAAGGCTATGTCAAGTTTTAAATTCACAAATTACAACTTCTTCAAGATGAACCACTCAATTTGGGTCAAAATTGAGACTAGGACGTGCATTTTACTCTAATGCAGTTTTGACTTCAGATTTACATGAAATCCCAAATCTGGGTGCCTAAAATCAACTTCTTATGTTCTTAAATTTTTCTTCATATGACATAGGTAAATATAAAATATAGATAATATCCATCATAGAACTTATAAAACAATTTTAGGTGCTATAGGTAAGCTTGGGAGTGCATTTTAATTTTGTCACTTAGTACAGTTTTGACCTTCCAAATTACAAGGAAAACTTTGCCTCTTTTGTACAACAACCCTTTTTTAACTAGAAATTGTAAATGTAACAACATGAATAGGTCTAATATAATAAAGCACGCCCCCAAAAACTTTCACAACTCAAATATAAGGTATGATAAAACATTCGTTTATGTTTTACTAATAGGTTGGGCATTTATAGGGTTTCACTAGGCATCTCTTTTATATTTTTGCACAACATAGTCTTTTATGAATAAAAATGAAAAACCTAGTATATAATCTTATGAAAAATGACTTAACAAATCATTTACAATTTGAACCACTCAAATTGAATGAGTTTTGAGATCTAGGCATACATTTTAGTGTAGCCTAGCATGCATTTTGCACCAAGGCAAAATTTACACCAAGGAAAAATTCCCCCCCTTTGTCTAAGAAGACATTTTTTGGTCTTTTGCAGAGAAAAGGGTTTTAAGTTTCAAATTGCATAAACCAAGGTATAAAAATATGTACTACTTTTCTACAATTTTGTAACTTGTAATATTTCTTGTAATATTGACCTTTTTATTCTATTGAAGAAATTAGAGTTAATTTTTATTCAATTTTGTATATATAATTGGTTGATTATAAGTCATTGACCTTGATTTCTCTCATAACCCACCAAACTCTGATTCATCAAAAGGTCATGAATCTTTGTGAATAGAAATCAACCTTATTGGAGTGCAAATGAACTCCTAATTGTACAAACACGTTAAAAATATTTTAATAATCAATTTACAACTTAAATATTATATTATAGAGGATTATCCAACTTTGGGCATGCACTTTCTTATAGCTAACTTTAACGAATTGGCCCTCTGGTTTTACAAGGCAAGTTTTAGCCTTTATGCACATTAGATAGTTTTTTGTCCGGAATTGCCAATATAAGGCTATGTCAAGGTGTAAATTCACAAATTATAGCTTCTTCAAGTTGAACCACTCATTTTGGGCCAAAATTGAGACTATGTCATGCATTTTATTCTAAGGCGGTTTTGACATTAGATTTACATGAAATCTCAAATCTAGGTGCATGAAATCAACCTCTTATGTTTTTAAATTTAAATTTAGATGACATAGGTAAGTACAAAATACAGATATATTCATCGTACAACTTACAAAAGAATTTTAGGTGATATAGGGAAGCTTGGGCATGCATTTTAATTTTGTCACTTAGTATAGGTTTTGACCTTTCAATTTACAAGGCAAACTTTGCCTCTTTTGCACAACAACCATTTTTAAAATTGCAATTGAAAAATTAACAACATGATCAAGTCTAATGTGATAAACCACACCCCCAACAACTTGCACAACTCAAATCTATGGTATAATAAAACCTTGACTTACTTTTTACAAACAAGTTGTGCATTTCTATGGTTTTACTAGGCATTTCTTGCCTATTTTTGCACAACAAAGTCTTTTATTACTACAAACGAAAAACTAAGTATATAGGCTTATGTAAAATGACTTATAAATTCTTTTATAATTTGAACTACTCAAATTGAATGAGATTTTAGACCTTGGGGTGCATTTAAGTGTAGCCTAGCATGCAATTTGCACCAAGGAAAATTTTTCCCTCTTTGTTCTACAAAACAATTTTTGGTATTTTTCAACAAAAAAGGGTTTTAAGTTTCCAATTGCACAAACTAAGGTATTGATAGATGACAACTTTTCTAATGATCCCCACATACCTTCCTCTAGCATCAATGAATTTAAACTTCCAACCCCCAAGCAATCTGCTTAGATCACTAACTATATTATCCCAATTTGGCATTGTCTCTTATAGGAAGAGGATGTCAAGTTTATTCACATCAATAACCCTTTTAAAGGCTCATTTTTTAAAGGGGATGATTGAAACCTAAGAATTAAAGGTTCAATAGATCATAAGGAACCCTTAATAAGGGCATTGTCCACTCTAACAAACCCTTCCATTGTCAACTATTTACCAAACATAACCTCATTCATATATCTATTTTTTGAGATAAAAAAGTGGACTTATTGCCTCTTCTTGGCGCCCTAGTTCCCCTTCCATATTTTAGAACTAACCCCCCTTCAATTTCCCCCTCTTAGCCATACCTTCTGATTTTCTTGTAGTCAGATTCAAACATTATTGTAAAGTTCTATTAAATATCTCTTAAAAAATGTAGAAAAACACTAAAGATCACAACAAGCATCACATATAAGAAAAGTATGAGTAAAAAAGGTATTGATCTTCCATAAGATTGTTATAAAAATGGGATCTTTATATGACAAACATCACAGTTACAGTCTCCCTTACAAAATTGGCTGACAAAGTGAAATACAAATCCCACACCTTTGTTCTCTCTGAAGATTCCTCATGTTGTCTCTCTGACAAGCCTCTCCTTTCCTATCACTCTACTTACAACCTTTATATCACTGGATTCCAACAAAAAGTTCCAAAACGTCGAGCATTTAGAGAATTCCTATATATTTATATGATCCCCATGGGGACAACCTCGTTCCATACAGTGGTTACATAAGTTGATCATAATTAACTTTACATGTATTTATAGGTCCTCGAGTGAGTTGTTATAGCTTGTGGTTTTAGAAACATGTCTCTATGATCTATGTTTGACGATGGGGCAACATGTGGCCCTTGTGGTAACCATTGAATAAGAGTCAGAATGATGACGATGATTGGATTTCGTCAAAACGCCGACAAACGTTGGGGTACCAAGAAAAAAACAACAAAATTTTGATAATTACTTAGTAATGTCTAACATTATGGTCGATTTTATTCGTACTTTCGAAACTCCCCATCGTAATTCAACACCATATGTAGTAGTGCTTATAGTGATTGATGAGAATCACAAAGACAAAAAAAAAAATCTTATTTGTTGTTTTTTTCTTAAAATTTTAGAAAATCTTTTGACACTAGGTCTAGAGATCTATAGTGCTATAAATAGGCTCTATGAAAAGATTATTGCTAAGCTGAAGTGTAATAATGAATAGTGATTCCACAATAATTTTAATATTGGTGCTAAGAAAGGGTGCCCCATTTTTCCTCATTTTTTTTATATCAATATAATTGAGCAATATTTATAAGAGGTGCATTGGTATTAACATGGTCATACTCGTTGTCATCCTTCTCTTATATGTTGATGATAGTGTCATTCTTGCAAAAAATATTGAAAATCCTCACAAACAACTCAAAGTTCTCTAACAATTCTACAAAAAATATGAACTTAATATTAATATTAATAAAACCAATATTATGATAATTAAATATAAGAAAAGAAACTATCCTTCAATTTTTATGGTCATTGTAAAACCATTGGAGAGGTACAATCTTAAAAATATTTGGGCATCAATCTCAATTTCAATTTCCATTTAATTTGGAAACATAGTGTCGAGAAGAGAACCGTTGGTGGTTGGAAGGATTATTATGGTCTTGAAAACAAATGTTGAAATGTTGAAATCTAGGACTAGGATAAGAAATAAGGAAATTTTATTTTCAATGCTTTAGGTCCCAACTATTCTATATGGATTTGAAGTTTGGGATTGCAACATCTCTCACGAGTCTTGTAATAAAATTGTGCAAATATGAAAGTGTTTAGAAAAAGGACTAGGTTTAAAAGTGGACAAACTCACCCATTGTTTTGTGGAAAATTTTTGTGAAACCCAGTAGGAATGTTGTTGAAAGTTATAATTTCACTTGATAGATGATAGCTTCGACCATGGAACGTTTCCTCCTAGTGTTTTAGCCCCTTTTAAGATAACCCAAATTTCCAAAATTAAAAAAAAAAATGAGTGGATCAAGGGAGAATATTACCTTGAAGGGAAAAAGTAGGCTCATCATAAAGATTGATTGTGTCCACTTATTAACTCACTCCTTTAATAACTTATAATTTTAAAATTAAATGCAACACTCCTTACCCTATTATTTTGATTGAAGTTGGATGTACTTTTATGTGAGTTTAAAGTTATGATTGTATATTTAGAATATAAACATAAATTGTTCAAATTGAGAAAAGATAGACTCTCTGTTATTGCTTGAATAATGGGTAATAGCCAACAAAGAGTCAAAATAGGTTGGGATAAAGATTCCAAGGAGATTGGAACATAAAAGAAGACAATCAAATTAGATAATATCAACATCCTTACTAGAATAAATACTCCATGTTTATTACAAGATTGAAAGAATATTTTTACAAGTATATAATAGAATATTGAATGATATGAATGAATGATGATTACAATGAGCCTTGTGACAGTGTGTAAATATATATTCATTTTCATGAGGTGAATGGTTGTATGATTCTTGATTTTTTTTAACCTAACTATTATTATTATTTATGAAGCCCTTTCCTACAGGGCTTCATACTTTTAACATTATTGTAATTTCTGTAGTTTGTCTTGCAGTTTATCATATTCTAAAAGACCAGTACTTTGTAAAAGAAATCATGTTATGAATAGAAATGAAATTTTATGCTACATTTCTAGTACAAAAATTTACATTTTTTCTTATATGATATCCCCCCATCCCCTTTAAATGAAATTAATAAAATGCCATATATAATTAGGAAGAATGCAACTATTTTTCCTTTTCTTTTTCTAAACCAATTATGCAATGTAATTAAATAGATTTCTAATTTAAACAACTTCTAAAAAGAAATATAAAAATACCTTTAATATTGGTTGAGTTATCCTAGTTCCTTGTAGCAAGTCCAATCCTCTATAGATGTAGATGTTCCTTGACCAAATGCCTAAACTAGAATTTTAACCTCTCAGCTAGCTAGGAACAACCTCTCCAACTCCCTGGCTCCAGGAAATCCTTGCAGTTTCCTGGCCCTCCATGCCCAAAATTCCCAGCAACACAGTCCAGTCTCATATATTCCCAAAATCCAAAGTCCAAAATTCTTTCCTCTTTAAATTTATGTCCCTCCTCTCCGAATGAACCTTTGCCCAAGAAGAATCCACTTCCTTATCCTCCTCCCACCAACTTCCCCCTTAATACGTTTCCCCCCTGACATCCCCCGTATCCACTCTATCCACTCCATTTAATAGTCATCAATACTCTATCCACTTTTGAATATTGTTTAATAAATGACATACCTACCATTCATTAAATGCTCTC
>JZKD02S2255038.1:500343-514556 GCA_000966675.3 Picea glauca | reverse complement strand
AAAGATTTTATTATTTTTAATTTCATTCATCAAAATATTTTTTCAATATTATGAACTTAAAACAAAAATGAATACTATTAAAATTGGGACTAATTTTTGTGATTTTCATAGTGAAACTAGTCATTGTACTAACCCAAAAACACTTTAAAATGAATGAATTTATAAAATTTATGATACAAAGAAAGTAGAAGATGAAGATCATTTCCTTTTAACATACACTACTTTTGATAATATAACACATAACCTTTTTTTAGGTAAAATTGTGATTTCATTTATGAAAATAAAATTACATTTTTTTGGATGTTAAAGAACTTTTTTTTCACAACATAATAAGAGTATTTGAATAACTCTCAATTTTTTAATCTATCACTACATATCCAAAAGATGGTCATCAAAATTTAACTCGTTACTAATGTAAATAAAGAAGTCAAAAGATTTACAAAAGATCATATTTCCTCAAAAAAGAAAAAAAAAAATTAATTCCATCACAACACAAAAGTATCTTGCGCATAAATTGAATCAAACAACACAAAGCATGCTTCAAAAGAGGAATGAGAGATATTAATAAAATGGCCCTGAGGCATATTTGGAGTGACAACCCTCTTGATGAGCCCATATGGCACATAGCACCATTTGAATCCTATTTTTTTTGACAAACTATCAAGCACCATTTGATTCCTATTTTTTTTGGCAAAGTATCAAGTACCATTTGATTCCTATTTTTTTCACCATTTAATTCCTATTCTTTTACAAAGTATGCAGCTCGATTTCAATCCTATTTTTTGAAAAAGTATCAAATGCCATTTTTTTTTTCCCTCAAAGCACGATTAAAGAAGATCTTTATAAAAACCACTTTAATATTCAAAATCTCCTTTTAAATGGCCTTTAAACAAAAAATTTCCATATTTGAAACCCATCCCATCCCATCACTTGAATTGTTTGAAACCCCTCCCATCCATTCACTTGAATTTCTTTTTGACTTGGCAACCTCAAATCAACTTCAAAAACATAAGCTCAATTCCTTTTTGACTTGGCAACATCAAATCAACTTCAAAAACATAAGCTCAACTATATTATTATTGTGGGTCTACCTAAACCTATTTGAAACTTATAAAAATGAGTATGAAATAAATATAAATATCTCAACTAATCAACTTTTTAAATTTAATTACTCTTCAAAACTTTTTAATTTACAAAAATTATAATAATTCAATATTTTAATTTTTACCATTTTTTAATCCTAGAATCTTGAGGGAATGAGGGAATATGGTAGATCAATGACAAGACTTGAAGCCATTAAAATAATATATTATTGTGGAAATTGAATCCAAGTGGACAGGGTAACAATCATTCCTCCCAACCACCCGATTAACATTTTAATTTTCAACATATTGTTTTAAGCAAAAGTATACAATCAAAAATACAAATTGATTACCAAGGAGTTTGTAGTGCAAAAACCAGACGCCTGGATCGGTATTTAGAGTATCATATTTTATCATTGATAGCTTAGATATGTTCTACTATAATCGACCTGAGAAATGTTTTTATTGTTTGGAGCTTTAGTCATTACAAATTTAAACCCGGGATAAATTTCTAACTCTCCATGATTGAACATATAGCAAAAAAAATCTAGAAAAATAAAAAAGGGAAGAAGAAAAAAACTCGATCTCGAGTCCATTCTTTGGCATGGTTGCATTGCTCCATGTCTAGGTCCTCCTTTAGTCTCCTACTAGGTCCTGGCTGGTCATCCTCCACCGTGATTGGGCACTCCCTGGTTTCCTCCTTGTTGGTGGCACCCTCTAGTTGACAATGCAACAGACCCTGGTCTTTTGCTTTCCTTTCCTTGAACCAAACCCCAAATTGAGCTCTGTAGAATAGCTCAAATTTAGCCTTGAGGACTCGTACAACGTGCAGGGTGGTTATGTTTTCTTCTTGCTACTAAGCCACTACCTAAGCCACCATTGCCTTAGTTAACTAGTACGTTTATGCCAGATGGAAATATTTGGTGTCTCGGGTTTAGAATTGCCCTGGGTCTGAAACTCAGTTCTTGGATTCAACTAGAATTTCCTCCTCCGAGGTAGCCTTGTGCTTCTTTATCATCGCCTCCTACACTGTGGTCATTGCTTTCTTTTTCGACTCCGAGTAGAAGCTGTGGAATCTGATTTCCTCCCCAGTGACCCTCACCACTTTGGTTCGAGCCACCGGGCCTACCAACATGTGCAACTCCCCCTCTTCACTCATCTTCTCGATTCTCCCTTGGTCACTTTTCAATTCTCATCCCTTCATTATGCTCTTGCTATGTTACAACCCAGGATATGTCTTCAGCCCCCACAAATATTTGGTTCAGTTGCAAGTGTTATCACCCAAAGAGAATCTCATTTGTCTTTCCTTTGATTTCTCCCACAATATACAGACTCAAATAGAGAGGAGTGGACAACCCAGGGTGGCAGAGCACCCTTGAGCTAGATTCCTACAGGCTTCCCGCAACTATTGCCACTCACAAGAGTCCTTACCTTCTACAACTTGGAGATGTTGAATCGAGTTGTAATTTTTCTCATTCATATTTCTTGACCTCTTCCATTTAACGTGGGACCTCGACGTCATCCTCGTTTCATGTCCCCTCCTCCTCTTCTTGTCATGAATAACTAACTTTGTCCTTATCCCACAAGCATGTATCCTTCTGCATCTTCTCATCATCTTGTCTGTACTAACAGGGCACGCCTTGAACGTCTTCTCACCTGAATTCATAAGAGGCATCCCAACGGCTTTTTTAGCAATGTTATTTTCTTTATCATACCAAGACTTGGTTATTCTATTTTTCTTTTTGCACATCACCTCGATAAAAAACTTATTAATTGAAGTAGAAATGATTGTCGTGAAATTATGATAAAGATCTTTAATATTATCCTTATTTATTAGAAAAAATAATTCTTTATTTAATTCCTCAAAAAAGATTAACTTTATATGTAACAAATGCTTTTACTTATTACAATTGTTTTCGATATTAAAATCGTGTTTTCAATTTTAATTTTAAAACATTATTTTTAATTTTTATAAGTTATTAAAAATGCATGAAAGTAAACCTAAACTAACAATATCAACATGAAAAGCCATTCAAAAATTAGATTCTATTGCATGTAAAAATAATACGAAATTCAAATTCAGAAAATATAAAATTTACATATTTTTAGAATATGATAATACCGGAAATTACAAATGAAATTATATGGAAATTTATGTTCGCCTTTCCAGTGTCCACATCTAAAACGAGTTTAGTGCTCAATGGATGGTTTAACTACACCATTGAAACTCAAGATTACAAGAATAAGACGTGCATGGCATGAGTGGAACATTAATATGTACTAGAAACCGTGAGGACCATATCACTTATGTAAAAGTTCTAAATAATAGTTAAACATAAAATAAAACTATTATACTTTTGAAGAGGGAAAGGAACGTTGAAAAAAATGTAGAGTGAATATGTTGCAAAAGTTAGTTTTTTTTTTTTTTTTAATTTTAATTGTAGTAGGTTGTTTAGTTAACATTCATCTTCCTTTTGTCATTTTTAAAGTTTATATATTTCATGGATGTAGTCTTTTCTTAATAATTATCAAATTTTTCTTAACCTTAAAAAAAACAGTAATCAAACCACAATATAAGTGGTCAAAAGAGGTGAAACGCTTTTTCCTAAAAAGTAATTTTGGTTGATATGGTCCAATGATAAAGCTTTTCTATCTCTTGTGATTAAACATCAAAGGAAGCCCTACTTCAAC
Organism: Picea glauca; assembly: GCA_000966675.3. Lineage (NCBI taxonomy): Eukaryota > Viridiplantae > Streptophyta > Pinopsida > Pinales > Pinaceae > Picea > Picea glauca. The sequence goes on along the minus strand of JZKD02S2255038.1, from coordinate 510,783 downwards.
ATGCCTACACAATGTCAAAAACAACAATCCCTTTATTTGGCTAATTAAAGGTTAGGTATTGAAAACATGTCAACAATGAAGAATTTTACATCCATTTGTATGACAAGGTAGCGTCAATATGTCAATGATAAAGAATATTACATCCATTTGTACGACAAGGTAGCATAATTAAAGACGACAACACCCAACCATGTGTCAGGCGTGGTTGGTCTCAATTGTAAGTAGTCAGTGCATACATGTGAAAAGCAAGTGAAAAACATGGTTGCCAAAAAAATTGAATTAACCAAAACAAACAATGAAATGGATAAAAAATTAGTCTAGCACAAACTTTGTTCGTCTCATAATGATGACGTGTTATGATTATATAAAAATAACTTTGTATAATAGAAATTGTGTTTCAACTTGGGTACCTACACATTCTGAAGTATCATATATGTACTAAGTAACAAAAAGAAGATATGTTGAAATCCCACTGCCAACATCCAAAGAGCCCAACAATTGGAAAAAATATGTACGAGTTTAGGGATCCATTAAAGTTTACTTGTTCAAGAAGCCCACCAAAAAAATGAGCTTGGCCGATCTTATGGTTGCCACTGAAGACTTTAGTGAAGACAATATCATATTGCGCAGTTGGGATTGCAAATATCAGTTGTTGGGATTGCACAATCCGGCCACAATAGGGGTTTTTCAAGGCTCTAAACCCATTTATGCATTCAAAAATGCAATTTCAACAATGAAAAATTATAATTTCACCAAAAATTATATACCAAGATTTCGATGATGATTTCCAAAAAATGTCCAAATGTTAGAATGTTTAGACTTCTTCATCAATTAATCTTTTCTGTGAAAATGAAGGATTCATTTCACTAATTTCAAGGTTTATATGTATGTTAACCTAAATTTTGGCAATTATTTTAGTGGATTGATGACTCTTGCTTTTCTTTGGAGGAAAATTATTTTGTTCTATTTGGTAGAAGATCAAGGTCTCAATCTATTGCCTTTGATTTTTTCATAATTTAAGGGCATTATTATCACATTGTACATTTTAGTCTTCCAAGAATTCAAAATATTTTCCATCTAATTTGAAATTTAATGTTCAAACTACTATGAATTTTTCAATTTGGCTTAAGATCTTTTTACTGAAATAAACAAAATCAAGAGATAGGGAAAGTACCTTGGGATGGAACAACATGTATTTGAGTATAGATATTTTAAATTAAGATAAATAAAATTGCATATGAATATTTCCACCATCTTGGTCAAGATACACAAGATTTGAAAATTAATTGAATTGTACATTGCTCTCCTAGGGTGATTGGACACACCACATCCTCCTACCATATGTCCATTGTCACCTAGCCTGCTAAACAATCCATTTAATTTATTCATGAACCTTGTTTAACTGATCCTCTATTATTTATTAATGGACCATCTAGAAAAAAACACTTCTCCTATCTTCAACTAACATAACCATCCTATATCACTTTGGCGTTCCCTTTCCCTTGCTTTGAGGGTATGCTAGTTATTAGATATAATAGGTTCACAATAGTTAGAATTGGTTTTGACCAAGGAGATCCATTAGCCAACATCATTTATTGTCAAATCCTCACCATTGATGGTTTATTTGATTATAAAGCAACCATTTTGATGTTTCTCGTGGATACAAGTATGACCCATTTGGTGATGCAGAGAGGTATGGCCACCACATTGCTCTTATGTGGAAGTGAGTTAGGATACCTAATGATGAAAATAATCATTGTATTGGTCATTCCTGCCATGAAATTGTAAGGGATAATCTAATAATATATAATTCCTAGGGAATTATATATCTCTTCTAAATGCTTCTCTCTTGCAATAGGGAACATTTAGAAAACTTTTGTTATGGGTAGTCTAAGGTCTCACATGACACCCACCAAGCATGCACACTCGGGAAAATTTGGGGACGAGTCGGGAAAAAGAACACAAGGGACATGCAGTCAGTGGACAAACAAATATATGTGGGTGTCGGTAGGAGCACCTTGAGTGCACAATGGTGGCGTGTAGTACCAAGGGGGCACACACCTTAATTTCCTTAGATGGTTGATGGAGACGTGGGTTGTGTTTGGGAAAGGATGGGGTGACTTGGGTGTACTCCCAAGGAGTCAACCCTCCTACCCATGGCCGCATGGGCACATTGAAGAGTTTGGATAACACCATCGACACGCCCACTGAGAGTCTCATCGGTCGGCACAAGGAAACACACAAGGCAAGTGGCGTATGCCCAAGAGAGGTGTGCGTCGATCCAAGATACACAATGGTTGATGGGTGCACCAAGTCCAAAAAGGGGTGCGACGAGTTGTTTGAATGTGATGGTTCGTGAAGGGGTGTGACACACCCAAAGGATGTGACTTTTCGCATTGGTGACAGTTGGAGTCCCTATAAGAGCACAAGGGCACACAACAAAGGAAGGAAAGAAGTTTTTGGGGAGAAAATCAACAAGAAAAAGAGAGCAAGTCTGAAGTAAAGTTATGAACAAAGGAATAATTGAGGCAGAGTTGTGAAGATGGAAGAAAAGTATCCAAGGGTGGGACGCACTATGAGATTTTGGTGGAAGTTTGGAACATAGTTATGGGTGAGGCATGTGCGAGGAAGAATCAAAGTCTATGTTAACTTGGTGAAGTCTACAGTAGAGAAGGGACAACAAGTCTAAAGTTGGATGCAACGCAGGTGGTTTTGAAGGTGGTTACAATAGAGAGTCATGTTGTGAAGAATATGTGTATGAGTGTCTTAGAGATGTGAGGCAAGTCGTGTGACTCTACCCAAGCTGTAAACCGAGATGGTAATGATCATATTGTAACTGTTTCACAATAACATTACTTAGTCAGGTGTTAGGCATAGTTTGTGTCATCCACACTATTTTTTTGTATGCCTCTTGTTTGTTTCACAATTGTTCTCTTGGTTTCTCATGTTCTTGGATGCATGCTTAAATGACTAAGTGTTGAACTGTTAACAAGGTTGTCTAAGTATACAAGAGTTTCACTAGAGTAGGAATGTGACTCGCATGTACACCAGAATGGAGTACGGATATGCTCTAGGTGAAGAAGTGTAGTTCGAACGAAGTATTCTTGGTGTTTCCAAGCAATCAAGTAAGAATTTGTGTGGTGTAGCATGCCCTCAAGAGGGGAACAACCATCAGATATGAACAAGCGTCATGTGGGGTCGTGACAGGTGGTATCAGAGCTTGTTTGATGAAACAGTTTCATGCTCTCCACCACATTGTCACCTTCATGCCATGTCGTATCAGAGAAAATTTGGCTCTTCACCACTACTGTAGCCAGAAATATTGTGGTGGGAATAACTTGTTGAGAAGATAGTTTGAGCACAGAATTTATGAGGGTTCGGTCAAGTGGAATGACCCATCGTAGAGACAATCTAAGTGTGGAATTGGTGGTGGTTTGTGATGGAAGTGAAGGGTCAAGTTGCAGATGAAGTCGTGACTTATGGACAAACCTACATGCACCCCTTAAGTGGGCCAAGTGAATAGTTATTAGGGTGAAACAAGCAGTTGGGAAAGACGGATGAACACAAAACATGTCACAGACACAATTTCAGAGCTAATCTCAGAGTTTGTCACAGAGTTGATCGCAATTTTTTGAAGAAGACTTGAGATGAATTATTGGGTGCCTTGGAAGAACCCTTTTCAATTAGAGTGAAGATACTTGGAGGGTCATCCATGGTCGGTTCACATGTAGATGGTAGTTACACTAAGAGGTATCCCAAGACAAGTAGAATGAAGGATCGACTCATTATCTTGGAGAAGAATGTTGAGAAAATGACAGATGCAATGTATTAGCATGGTGAGAAGGTTGAATAGATGGAAACTAAGATAAGCGAGATGAAGCGTGGATTTAATGAAGTTGTTCAAAGTGCCATGAAACTGTGAACTTGATTACTGACACATTGACCGACGACGTTTACCATAGACTTACGACAGCGGAGGACGCACTCGCCTTAGTCACACAGAAGTTGAAGGAACAAGATGACACCATCACATTGTTGAAATGATCTTTGGCTAACCGATAGAGAATTGTTGTCATGCCGATGAGGATCAATATAAAGGAACTTGAGCCATATGATGGTACTCATAACACTAGGTTGCTTGGTAACTTTTGTTGGGACATTGAGCAGTACTTGGAGAAATTGAACAGAAGTTTGGACGAAGCCAAGGTGAATGTTGCAGCAATGTTCTTGATAGGGACTGCTAATCTCTGGTGGACGAACTAGGTGGAGGAATTGGCAGTTGGGAGAATCGTTGAGAAGATCGAAAGTTGTCCATAAATGAAGGCAACCTTGAAGGCACATTTTGGTCCCGGAAATCAAGCATGGATCACAAGAAACCGGTTGTTGTCTCTCAAGAGTGCTAGTAATATCCAAGCCTACATCAAGGAGTTCACATGGCTCATGTTGGAGATCAATGACATGTCAGAAGAAAACATACTTTTCCACTTCATGAACAGTCTGCAACCATGGGCGCAGAGTGAGCTACAACGCCAAAATGTGTGGTCTCTTATAGTAATGATAACCACAACGAACAATCTATTTCACTTAAGGGTTGAACCCAATATGGGTCCTAGGAATAGCAAGGACACCCAAGGTGAGAAGTAACAACAATGGAAGGGGAAGAAGAAGGAAAAAGGAAATAAGAAGATGTCCAAGGGTAGCAAAGATAATTCCAAGCAAATGAATGCAACGAAAGAGAAGAAACTGATTTTTTGTTGGAGTTGTGCCAAGGAGAACTATGCAAAGATTTATCCCTTGAAACAGAAGTCGAACGCTATGTAGAAAGTAGACAACCCATATGTTGGAGTCTTGCAGGTCTTGAATGTTTTCATGAAGGGTGAATCCACAAAGAGCCAAGAGCAAGATGAGACAAAAAATTTCTATGTGCAAGCAAACTCAACGAGAAGTCAATGAAATCCATGGTGGACAATGGGGTGACTCATAACTTTTTGAGGGAGGATATGGTGTGAAGGCTTGGGCTACAACCTGAACCAACGAAAACAACCTTCAATATGATCAATGTAGGTGTATAGAGAGTCATTGGTGTAGCCAAGGATATGATATTGTTGAATCTTTGAGACAAGTGTGATAGGACAAGTTTCACCATTGTTCTTATGGATGACTTTGAAGTTTTGTTGGGAAAAGAGTTCATGAGGAAGGAAAAGGTAGAACCTATTCATCACATGAACAATTTGGCCATTTTCTCAGGATAGACTCCATGTTTGATTCCTACCATAAGGAGGAAGGAAGGAGGCATGGGGATGTCTTCCTTGCGGATGGTTGTTGCAGACAACTCAAGTTGACAACCTTGTGGGGGTGAACTTGGACAATGTGGGGTGATGTTTGGATATCCAAACAAAGAGAATGAAAGGAATATTGTGTTAGTGGAACGAAGTCTGTCCGATATTGAAGAGATAATTTATAGATCTCACTAAGACCATGGATGGCTGGTTGATTTATGTTTGAAAGTTGATGAATCATTGCAAAGATCAAAGGAAGTCACAGAGATGAGGATGTTGGTAGTTTGTTGAACAAGAACAAATACCATCCATGGAACAATAGGATGTGAGGGAGATGCAGCAACCTTGGTGGAAGAGGACCAAGGAAGAGGTTGATTCCTCCTCTAGTGAACTTGGACATTTTGAATTGTCATATGACCCCAAGTTAGAATGAATCATGGAGGACTACAAAGGAAGAATCGGTTCAAGTGTACCACTACTTATGTACATAACCCATAAGTACAGTGACTCTCTGCCAATTGCATTGGGACAGATTGGAGATGGCCCAACCAGTCATCCCCCTTCACCTTCAAACTAGACCACATCACGTTGGCCCATTGTTTGTGGGAGGAAATAAATCCTATGGGGCACCTTGAGGAGCTGCATTGGTGAAGTCTGTTGGGAATGTAGTAGGGTGACTTGAAAAATTGGAGCAAATGAGGAGTTTTGGATGTGACAAGTTTGTGGACAGAAAAGGATGTTTGAATGTGAAGGTGATTTCTTGAGACATAGGCATGATGATTGGAATAGTGTTGGCAGCCAATTCACATTTTTCCACTGTCTTATAAGCTGCCTACAACAATGTTTTGCAAACATCAATTTTTCGTCGCAACTTTCAAATAGACGACATTTTCATTCTTCGCGACATTTGCACCTTTACCTTTGCTTTGTTTTCACAACTGTAAGCGTGAAAACTTCGTCTTTCGAAGTCACATTGAAATCATTATTTGAACTATCAATATCTATTTTGTCGATATGCCTATTGCACTTACCTTTTATTTATCATTTTACAACTGGCAAGATCCTTTGATCGGTACTCATGCTTCAATTGATTGTGTGATTTGGTTTCATTAAGTTTGTAATGCGTCGGTATTTGGATTTGCATTTTATTTGACCTATTTGACCTTTGGTTTCATGAAAATACATGGGTGTTATGGTTAAATCTTTCATTTATATCTTTTAATATGATACCTATGTTTGTGTTTTCATAACTATTGGCTTGTTGATTATATGAATACCCATTGGCACATTGGTTAAACTATTGATTATATGAGCTGATACATTGGCGCATAGTTGATTTTGGTTTTGATTTATATGTCGGGTGTTTAAAACTATGGCATAAAGTTTGCGCGCATTGGTTTATACATTTGTTTCATTGGTTAGCCAAGCGACATGATTTTTGAATTATGCTATAGTGAGTTGAATAGCTATGAAATCCGGCGGTTGTTCTTTGGCATAATTGTTATGCATGGCAGAGATAAACTCCACCACCTTCGCACGCTGGCATTTATGTCTATCTCTTATTCTCGTTCACCTCTGTTAGCTTGGGAAACCTTCGTGCACTCTGCTCCTGTGTGTGTTAGGATCCAAACCCTCGGCTCACCATGTGCTCATCTCCATGGCACCAGTCGTGCAAATCGAGCCAAACAACAACCAAGCCTTGTTAATGTTTGACAATGCCTGCAAAGATTTGGAGGATAACGGATGGCTCACCTTCGTGCAACGATTTGAGGGTTTTGATCTAGCTGTGGCACAACAGTTTTCCATGACCTTTGATGGATGTAGAGCCAAGGTGGGCGACATATAGTTGGAAATTGATGAGGGATTTATCAGTTCTGCTATAGGGTTACCTGCCACAGGCCAGCGTTGGTTCAAAAATTTGAAAGTAGGAGAGGTCCCATGGCCACTGTTGTTTCTCTCGCGCAAAGGCACCTCTTGTGACAGAGGTATGCCCATATCTATGCTCAAACCACGATGGCATGACCTATTAATGCTATTCAAGCAGTTTGTGACCTGTGAAGGTTGATACGAACTTGTGTTTCTTTACCACCTGCGTTTACTGATGATTTTTATAGGGTATCCTTTAAACATGCCTTTCTACTTTCAGCGCAACTTATATAAGATGTCGAAAAGATTTAAAAAGGAGAAGGCTGACAGTAGCATGTTCCATCATGGGCTTATCAAGCTTATCGTTGTTTATCATTTGAGTTTACATGGTGATAGCTGGGGAGATTTCGTCGCTTGAAATGGTTTCGAGGACACAAACCCTATACAGGTTGACAAGCCTGTAGTGAGTGAAGTCAAGGCTGGAAACCTCGTGCCCTTCCATATCCTATTGCATGCTCCTAAGTTGTCGGTCTACCCTCCTATTGACTTACCAGACGTTGGAACTGAGAATGTCGAGACTATAAAGAAACCTATGAGCAAAAATCCCAAGGCAAACCCTATTGCTAATGCCAAGGGTAAAACGACCGCTCGACTTATTTCAAGGATGACCAGGAACAAACCTAAACCCTCTGCTGAGTCAAAGCCTATAATACTTAGTGAGGATTCCAACTCTGACGTGGAACGTTTTCTAGCCAGTGAGTATCCCTACTCACAGGGTTTATGCCCCGAACCACCTTATGATTTCGTGAAAAATATTCCCCCCTGCCTAAGGAACGATCCCAGTTACTCTGGTATTAAATTGCCTAACGAAACCCTCAGCCATAGGTCTGAACCCTCGCCTGCTCTTACGAAACCCAGACAGCCTTCCTGTGACCAATGTGGTTCATGGTTGGAATGATACTACATTGATGTTCCCCTACTCCAATCGAAAATTCAATCACTGGAAGATCAAATTGCAGTGTTGACCAATCAAAGAGACAAGATCCAAGCAACTGATAAGAAGCAAAAGACAACCGGCTCCATCCTTTTCAAGAATGTTGAATCAGCCACTGTCGTTGTCAACTCCAAATTGGCATGATCAAACCATCTCGTCGTTGTACAGGTATGATTTGAATATCGTTTTAGTTCTGTGAATGACCATGAGTAATATAATGGTTGGAATTTGGTGTTCGAATAAGCTCTTTTTATATTTCGAATAGCTCTGTTTATATTTCGAAATGGTTTTATCATAATGTGTTCATCCTGTATACATTTCACTTTGCTAAAAATAAACGAAATTTCGTTTTGAATATATGATTTGATTATTCCTAGTATAGCCATCGATGGAATTTTATTCGATTTGAATGGTTCTCGTTTGGATTTGATTTGATGGTTTTCCTGATTGAGTTAACGAAATTGAGGATTCTCTTTCAATTCAATTCGTTTTGTACCCACTCCCAACAGGAAGTTTTTCATGCTCAATTTAGAATATGATCGGGTTTGTATTTGTTTTCATTATGATTCATATACTGTGATTGGTGAATGATTTTGGTTGTTACGATACTGTGTCATCTAATGTTCTATATTCAATCGTTTCCAATTTGGGAATAACAACTTTGTTTTCACAGAAACAACGCTCTCATTTAAAACTGTGCAAATAATATTCGCGCCCGAATCATGGAATGATTTTTGAGTCATAACAACTATGTGAAAACCTTAGTTGTTCGCTTTTATTCTGAGTTGGAAAGATTGTTCTATGAGTTGAATTCAGATTATAATTGATGCTCTATTTGATTTTAAATTTGTGAAACGAATTGGTCAAACCCAGTTATAATTCGTTTGATTGGAACGATTTTGATCAAAATCAATCGATTTTATCTATCCATTGTGCAATGACAAACGATCGGATATCTATTATGAACTCTGTTATTAATTGATCTATCCTATTATGATTTCGTTTGTGGACAGTTACGAGTCAGTTATGGTTTAACTCGCTCACGGCTTAGATCGTATGACAATTTGAAAATGATCCTGTTCGATTCGATCATATCTCTTGTTGAAGCAGCATAACGATTGCCTGCATTTTGTTTGATCATATCGATTTCAATTGGATATGAAACGATTTCAAAATCGTTCGATTATGATTCTGTTGACCCAACTTTGTGGTAACAAACAAAACAGAGTACCTGTATCTCTGTAATCGACTGATTGATATTGGTCTTGTTTGATTTCAAAATGGAATAACGATTTCAATTTGTGAATTGTTTTCAAATAAACTATTGGATGATAATTTAATTTAATTCTTTAAAAATATTTTCAATCGATTCTAATGATGATTTTGTATCTTATTTAGACTAGCTACAGAATCAGAGGATTTTGTCGCTAGTCTATAGAATTAGATTTTTTATTATTTTATTAATAAAAGATCCTTCTAACTTGTCTATTTTTGACCCTTTTTAGGTGAATTTGAATTGCATGGGACTTGGTGGACAGGCTAGGGAGATATTTGTGTGTTTTAGTTTTATTGTAGTTTCTTAGTTTAGTTAAACTTGGGATATATTCCCAGATTATGTAAATAGTTTTTGATAACTTCCACAGGGAGGTTTTACCCTGTGGAAAACTTATAAATACTTATTATTATTGTAATAAGGATCATCCTCACTTGTGGGAGAACCAAGCTATGGATATCTAATACAAACTAAGACAGAAGTTGATGTTCTTCTATAGCTTTTGCTTTCATAATATCAATCTTTTATTTCATGTTTATGTTTATCAATTTGCATTTGATTAGTGACTACTTTAGCTATCACAGTCTTTTGCAGAATGATATGAATTAATTAATATGATCTATGTCTGATTTCTTTCAACATTTAAAAACACAACAATTACTTGATTCAGTTTATGAATGGAAGATTTCTCTTCTTCAATAATTGAATTATTTTGTATAAGTCTTTGCATACAGGTTTATCTAATTGTGGAGATTTATAAATCATATGATTGTTGTGATTTTTATGTCTTGTTTGTCCTGTAAATAAATTTGAAGAGCACTGCAGCTATCATTTACGAGAAGCTTCTGGATTATTCGGTGCGGGTTTCCTCCCTCTGATCAACTAAGGAAATCATCATACACAGGACAAATCCGGAGCATTCCTTCAGGTTAGTTTGTGATTTATTTTTGTTAATTAGTATAATTTAAGTAGTTTAATTAGATATATTTGTAGTTTAGATTAGTGATTTAGTTAAATTAGTTTTCTGT
>JZKD02S2255038.1:441412-451537 GCA_000966675.3 Picea glauca | reverse complement strand
TCTTGGAGTGAAAGTGTGTGGGGAATAAAGGACAGTTGGAAGGGACCTTACAACATCAAGGCCATGGTTGTAATCTCTCTTTCACATTTAATATGATACAGTAATATGATTCTTTTCTATAAATATTGTTGTGTTTTATTTTATGATTCCTTGATCACATACATAGGTTTATATTGAGTTTGTGCTATTGCTATCACTTTGGTTGGTTGTGTTCTTTTGCATGATCATCATTGTATGAGCATTGGAACAGAGCTAGGATGGCGATGGCGAGAGGAAGCGACATTTAAATGGTATGTCACCCATCCCTCTTTAGTTAGTAAATTCAATATTTAAAACTTAAGGAAAGTGTCATGTTCTAGTGTGTTTTGTTCTAGATCTAGGTGGATCTAGGGAGATCAGTTAGTGTCTTCACCTACCGATTTGTCCGATAACACCTGTACCATCAAAAAGTGCATCAACCTATGCCTCTGCCTGTACCATCAAAAAGTGCATCAACCATGCACCAAACCTATACAAATAACCAGTGACAACAACATGTCCAAACAACTTGTCTCATCAATATCTTCAACCAAATAAGATCTACTCACCAAGATGAATCACCAGGACAATGCACAATATCACCAAGATGTGCATCAACCAAGACTACTCAAAAACATCAACAAGATGTACCACAATAAATAAGTGTTTCTAAAAGTATACCAAGTCATATATGCCACATCATCCATAAACTATATGTCAACAATACTACTAACAAGTGCCTCCAACCATGTACTAAGTATGTACCAATCATGCATCAACTATAGATCAAACTATGACTCATCAAGATGTACCAACATCACCATCTCATGTATGTTCCAACTTATCCATCATATGTCCCAACATGTACCCATCATGTATCTCAACCATATATCAAATACATACACCAAGATATCCAACAAATAGGCTTCTAACAATACATCACACTACCATAAACCCTTATATCAAACCATGTGATAAAACCTCTATGTTATGTAGCATCAAGCATGTACTAACCATATACCAAGATCACCAACAAATGCCTCTCACAATACACCTCAATATATGTCAATAGAGCTCACACATGTACTAGCCATGTACTACAACAGATCTGTGTCAAAACCATTCACTACAACAAGTATAATGCAACAATAATACCTCTAGACATGTACCAAGAATATGCCTCATTAGATCAATGATGTACCTCTATCTAGTATCACAATACCCATGATATACCTCATAAACAAAGTGCCATAACCTCACTGATAAAGTGCTTAACATGACCAACAATATACCTTAACAGAAATTACTCAATCCACACACTAGGGTTTGTACCATGCATCCAAGGTATGCCTCAAGCATATGCTCCAAAAATCAACCATATATCATCACCATACATTCATCAAACAAGCTTATGTTCATACATGTAGCTCTGTTACTGATCTGGAACATCAAATCTCTAATAACCTAGGCTTACTCAGCTTCCGCAATTTGTTCCAACCCTTTTTCTCCACTTTACCAATGCCTTGCTTGACAAAGGCTACTTGACCAGTGAGTGCCTCGCTTGAAATCAGTAGTGCAACCTGCGAGGACCTCAGTACTTAGGGTTTTTCAAAAACCCTAGCCTTCTATAGCTCTGAAACTTCCATCAAACTTTCTTATCTTTCTCGGATTCGTGATGCTTCAGATTTTTCAATGAATACCTGCAAATACCTTTCACATAATAGATATTCAATTAAGTTCAATAGGTGCTAATAAGAGATCATTTCTTTCTTATTTATACTCTCCAAGTAGCTTCCTTTAGGGGTTATCTTCTAATTGTTTTACCCAACTTCCTTGTTTTAGGGCTAACCCACTTTCAACTACTTTACCCACTTGCAACCACTTTACCATAAATAGTAAACTCACCACTTCTTGTTGCAACTAATTTATTTTTAATTATTTTCTTATTGCAACAATTTTGCTCATGATTAACTCCTAGTTACAACCACTTTGACCAGTAAATTTCTTCTAGGAGCTTCTAGAATAATTGACTTCTTTGACCTTCTAGAGGCTTCTAGATAACTCAAAAGGGGTCTCCAACTTCACTAAGCCATATCTCCTTAACCATGAGGAACTACGTGACATACCACATATCACTGGAAATGGAACGACATGTACTATCCATCTATGTAGTCTTTCCTGCAAATTCATTGATCTTCATTACAGTATTTCTTAGATAAACATAGGTTCCTTATCCACACTTCTGGGGCTACCATAATTTTCTACCAGACTTGTTCAAGACTTGACATCAATCTACAATATCACTATCCAAGGGTTGAAATCAATGACAACCAACTGTCCAACATAGATAACTATAAATCCCCTTATCCATGGACTTGATGTCATTCTTTTGCAAGAGCCTATCATTTTGAAACAAAACCGTATCATCATTTCTTTAAGAGATCATATTTGGGCATTGTACCATGTCCATAGCATCCTAGTTCCTTCATCAATTTCCTTCGTCACTCTCACATCTGGAGTCTTCTTGAACTAGGTTGTAGTGATGAATTCCATATCCCTCTTCATTAACTAGGTGACAAGTGTCATCCCCTCCACATTAATCGGGCAATGAGTGTCGCCCCCCTCCACATTAATCGGGCGAGGAGTGTCGCCCCCCTCCACATTAACCACGCACGTGTGATACATGCTTCCCTCTGCCACCGGGCGGTATGACGGGCATCTCGTATTGCCTCCCTGACACCCCATCCAAGTTGTGTTTGCATTGCGTTGTTACCATGTCATTTTATTGTTATTATTGAGATTCACTATTAGAGTATAAAACTCCACTCGTATAAGTTGGTAGAAAATTTAAAAGCCACTCAAGTGATAAAGTTAATAGACATCTAACTCTCATAAAGACAAAATATAAAAGTTACAAAGATAGAAGTTTATACTATGAGTTTAGAAGAAAGACAAATATATTTTGAAGATGAAACCATATTGGAATTTTGCATATTTTAGTATTGTGGTAATTCATTTGATCATCTCCTTTTGAAGATCGAAGGTTCATTAAATGATTAGGGTATCATCATAGCATTGAAGGAATAGTTCTCTGAAATCTCATATTGCTTGATGTTACTATTGCACCCACTAACATATTACACCATAACTTTTTTATACTCCCTGCCAACATTATAATAATTAAAAACATTTTTCTATTGAACATCAACCTTCCTCCTTTGTATTGTCATATTTTGTACACATACATATGAAAAGCTATGAAAACTTGGTGAAAACAATTTTATAATATGCATTAATAATATTACTAATATCATATAATATAATGAGTAAAATAATAAATAAATACACCACAACCAAGTGGTGGTATAATTTTGAACAATAAAAATTACCCAAAAACAAAGAATGTGAATGAAACAAAACCCCACCTTGGAAGGTGTGGTATAGAGCCCTTAGTGGAACCATGAACGGGATTGTGTCAAATTGAAGGCACATGAGAGACATTGTTGGAATCATGGATGGATAATTAATGCCAAGAGACTATGGAGCCTCTATAAGGGCCCCATGTATGGCCTTAATTGTGTCCTTACATCGTATAAATTCCTTGGTATATAACAACTTATATAATTCCATCAATATATAATTTTAAGCGTTATAAATATTGTGCTATGAAGCTTGAATTTGCATAGTGTAATTGGTGGTTTCATAGAGCATTTTCCCAATGGATTTATCCTTACTTCCTCGTTATCAAGGTAAATGATTTAAAAAAAATCCGAGCTTGGTGATATTTCAAAAGATTCAACTCTAGCAATATAATCAATATAATGTTGAAGAAATATTGAAAATATATGTACTGGATAAGAAATTATGGGTCGAATTTTTACAACATTCAAATAGTAATTTGGGATACTTCAACATCCGCAAGATGTTTGATCAAAACCAAAACTTTTGATAAGGATGTGAATATTTTTGATATATAATTGTATATTAAAGTTTTATAATTAGTTGTAGTTTAAATGTTTTACGAAATGATTTTTTTTCGGTAATATTTTTTGGGGATATTTGTTCAAAATTCTAAAAAAAATTGTTAGATTCACAGATTTAAATGATTATTTTTATATAATCTAAATGTCTCAAAAATTGTTCAACATGTTAAATCAATTTCTACATTAAAAATGAATTTTAAAATTCAGTAAATTAGTTTAATTGATGTAAATCAATTAATTCTAATTAATTCTAACGTGAAAATTTGTATAATGTTATGGATTTGAATTTAGTAAAGTCCCTTAAAAATACATATTGTATAGTGACGATATTTACCTTAAACACCATGATGAAATATTAAAAAACACTAAAAATGGCGTTAACGTTTGAACCCCAAATTATTGTCATGTCATATAATTGTTTTAATAAGGTTTTACATTACTCGATAGAGTATGTGCAATGTTTACACAAGTGAGGCGTTCATAATGCGTGAACCAAATATCATATCCCTCCTATGATGATCAGTACCCACTTAACAATTGTGACGAAAAAGAAACAACCAAGATATATTAAACAACATCAAACATGTGAGTCCCCCGCCACGGTGGGTATGGCCTTCTTTATAGTGTTTTGGTTTCAATTTATATAAATATTTATTCATAGAATTGATTATATTTATAGGATTGATTTTGTTTTTTTATAGTAACAAAATTTATCATATTTAATCGTTAATTAGTAGTGAGGACAATTATTATTGGTTGTTATTCACAAATGTGGGTTGACTTATCATCGTTATTCAAGGAAAACCATGCCACTTGAAATGATACATTATCGGTCCATAACGGGACAAACTTCCACTCTTTTTAGATGTCTCCGAGTTTTAGGCCATTAACCTATTTCCTTATGTATAAGGAAGATGAGCTCTTAGCCAATTAAAAGAAGTGTAGGCCTTACTCCATAATCAAAAGGTGGTTGTAGCCTAGATAGTATCAACAAGAAATCTAGTGGCACTTGTGACCATCACCAAAGTTACCTCGAGACTTAGTCCCATACATAAAACCATATACTACCCTCAATTGCAATTTAATTGCTTGCTCAGGAGGCTTGTAGGATCAAAAACTTCTTTTGGATTAGATTGCTTAATTTCCTTTTATAATATTAATATTATTAGATTCTATAAAATATTAATAATGTTTTGCATATTTTTGTTACTCTACTTTAAAAAAACGTGTATCATTGTTTACAATACCTATGTCTAGATATGTGCTTATGTTGATTTAAGTAAAGACCGTTTTAATCAAAAAGTGTTAGGAATTGGATATCAAAGTTGGAAATAATTTATGGACTATGAAAGCATTGCCACAACACAAACTTTGTTTCAATTATAGAAATGTGATGGCATCATGTTTGAAGGCAAAGTGTCCATCTAGTATCAAACCAAAGAATTTGAATTATTTTTGGTGGAAAGTCTCAAGGACAACTTGCCATTGGGAAAAGAGAAGCAAGACCTTATAAAAAACTACTCCTA
Source organism: Picea glauca (assembly GCA_000966675.3). Classification (NCBI taxonomy): domain Eukaryota; kingdom Viridiplantae; phylum Streptophyta; class Pinopsida; order Pinales; family Pinaceae; genus Picea; species Picea glauca. Next base: position 446,010 of record JZKD02S2255038.1, on the reverse strand, counting down.
CAACCCAACAAGTGCCATTGTTCTATCTCCAAAAGGGTAAAAAAAAACCATCAATAGGATCATGATTCCAAAGGCGACTCCTTTTCCATTTATCTCATTGCAAGGAAACTCTTCAGAAAAAGGTAAAGGGAGGCATGAATTGAATTATTTAGACCAAGGAAGGGCACATGAACACAACAAACAACATTGTTTATAAAAAAATCCAATAGTCCCCAATCAAGGTGTTGGTTACACTAAAATAAGGAGGAAATAAGGAAAAAGAGTGAAAAAAAAAGACATCAATGTGATCACGATTCCAAATGCAACTCCCTTTCCATTGACCTCATTGTAGGGAAACTCTTCATAAAAGGGTAAGGGGATGCATGACTTGAATTATTTGGACAAAGGAAGGGCCCATGAACACGAGAAACAACATTATCGATAGAAACTTGAATAGTCCCAAGTCAATGCATCGAGTGCACTAAAATAAGGAGAAAACAAGGAAAAAAGGTAGAAATGGAGGAATGTGACCTTCAACTAAAAAAATTGAATTAGAAGGATTTTTTATTGATTTTTGTAACTTAATGATGTTGGGATGTGGATTTTGATAGATAAATAATGAGTTAGTCATTTAGGTAAACAATAACATTATTTTACTATCCTTATAATACAAAGGATAAACTATTCTATCAATGTTCTCTAAGACCAATTGGCTATGTTAGACATATGTTAAGTCTTCTATCAATGTTCTCTAAGACCATTTGGCTATGTTAAACATGTGGTAAGTCTTTTTTATAACTAAGGAAAAATGTTTCCAAGAATAACATATTCCTTCACACATACAAAAGTTTAAATAACGATAATTACAATGCTTTGTACTTCTTATTTTAGATAGTGTAATTTTACTTTTCACTTTTATAGGATAATTGTTTTTTATCGATTTATAGAAATGTGAACCCAACCCTATATTAACATGGTACAATAACCTACTTTATCAAGAACCCAACTATATGTAGTGTATAAACAACATATATATCCATAAATACTCTCTTGTTAGATGCTTATAGTTTGCCAACTTTATCGAGGGAGAATATCCAAATTTAAACCTTTGACCTTACATTATATGTCCCTTTCACACTCACCATGGGATAGTCATTGACTTTGTTGTGAATTGTTTGATGAATTTTAATTTAATATGAAAGCCATTGATTTTGATTTGAATCGATTGATAAATTTTAATTTAATAAAAACGAGTATTTAAAATTTAAAATTAAGGATAGTAGCATTCCATGTCACTCCCACTCACCAAGTTGTTGTACATTGAAATTTTAAAATTCTAGTTGAACTTTCTCCCATGAAAAACCTCTTCCAAAAACTTTAACAACGATTACTTATTCCCAATGGATCCCCATTCTCAAGCTTAAACACAAACAACATAAGTAAAAGCTACACTCATTTAAAAGGCCCATACTTTACAAATATGTGCTACACTCATTTAAAAGGCCCATACTTTACAAATATGTGCCCACAAGGATATCTCATCTTGCTTACTTATTTCTCCTTGTATATCTCAAAATTGTGCCTCATAGACCTCTCTTTTAAACCCATCCAGTTTTGGACCTAAGGAGATTGAAACTCCTCTTATTTCAAGGATTCTCAAATAGGGTGAGATAGTCGAATATGGGCTAGTTGTAGTGAACTCTCACTAGTTTACTGCTAGAGCACAACCTAATCAAGCAAAGACCTATCTTCTTAGTTCATTATGTTCATGACATCATGGAGACATTCAAGCATGTAGTAAATTTTTCTCAGAGTTTTAATCAATTCCAAACTTTCATCAATTTTTCAAAGATTTGGATTGATTCAATATTGCCCTAAGTTTTTTAGACAACATTCCACTTTATAGAAAACTTGGATTATGGTAGAACTCTGTACATACCTAACTTTATATAGTCTTTTAGTTAAATTTAAGAAAAATAGTTTTCTATTCTAAAATTAGCTTACTCAGTGTTACCACCATTGCATGGGGAAGTAATCAGGCTTCCACAGATCTGGCCAATGAATAAACTTGAAGCCTTCGCGGATACACCGACACCAAAAAGAAAGCGGGAGGAAAGGTCCAGCGATGAGGCTTCCACTCTATTATTCTTCTCATTACAAATCAGCCAATGAATGCCTTACCTTGAGATACAAGATGTCTTCCTCTCATTGGCCAAATTTGCCAATGTTCTTTTTTTCTTAATTTAGTGTATTCCTTGTAGGGTGGACATTGGTCATAAAAATGATTGGTGGGGGCAGGCATGTGCAAGGCCTGCAAGTGGAACAATTTGGCAAGCTTTTAATTGTTTTTCCTCTCATCCCTATAGATTAAACTTGCACTATGCCTCTAGCCAATATTTTGTGTAGATATGAAGAAGATAAAAGTTGTAACTAAATAAGATTTTGCGGAGTTGTTGAGGTTGTTAGTCTAAACGTTTTATGTTGTTTTTTGGGGTATTTTTTTTGTTTAATTTTTCTCGAAATCTAGTGAGAAAGTGTTGGATCTGCATATTTAAGAGGTTAAGTTTGTATAATTTGAGTGCCTCGGGGGTTTTTCAACATGCTAAATCCATTTATGCGTTCAAAAATGTAATTTAAACAGCAGAAAATTGTGATTTCGTCCAGATTTATGTCACTGAATTCTGACGAAAAAAACCAAAATGTAGAACAATTAGACAATGATGTCAGTTAGTTGCTATGTTTACGTTAATTATTGTGTTAATGCATGTAATGGTATCCCACGACCCATGTTTCTAGAATTTAATTTCTAACCGTTATGAGGAACGTTAAATATTATTGACCCATAATTTTATGGTTATTGTGCACACCAAATAGTAATGAATGATGGGTAGTTAATAAACTATAATCAGTATGCTAAAAAGTATTTTCTTTTCCTTCCTCGTATAAAGCTGACAGTGACGTGCTATCCAACTTCATTATTTTGGTGTTGTTGATAATGGCGAGCAATATCTAGCCTGCTGCAGAGTCTTTAAGACTCTGTCAGCAGGCTACCCATCCATGATGCATGGTTTATGTCTATCCCGCCGCCACCCTCGAATTCTGCACTCAGTTCATTTATGTTTCCATTCCCGTTTATGTTGTCTTCTACATCAAACAGTGCATTGTCAGCTCCTCCATTACCCAATGCAACTGCATTCAATTTCATGATCAAGATACGTGCGCATTAATCAAATGAGCATTGGAAAACACTCCCTTTGATTCAGTGAAGGGACAGAAACATTCTGATTGGTTGATTTGAATTCGAAATTGAGCGTTCACGTCATTGTCAATTTGAATTTGAATTTGAATTTGAGCACGCTCATTGGTGAAACATTCAGCACCATTTTGGAGCAAGACTGACTAAATCCATTACATTCATTCGTTTTTGAATCTACACTTTGCAAGTAAACGAAAAAAGTGACATCTACAACTTTGTTGAAACATTCAGCACCATTTTGGAGCAAGACTGACTAAAGCCATTACACTCATCCATTTTTGAAACTACACTCTGCAAGTAAATGGAAAAAAGTGACATCTACAACTTTCGCGTGGTCTTGATGGAAATTTTGATCAAGAGGCACTTGGTGGATTCTGAGTTCGTAGATGTCATAGACATAGTAAACTCAGTTCGTTCCAAGATCCAGATGAAGGAAGGGACAACGAAGGTTTTGTACCAGAACGTGGGGGCATCGTCCATCTCAATACAGGAGGAGATGTTGGTGTTTCTTCGCCTGGCTCTTCTCTGCACAAAAAGGTGCCCGACCTATCAACCCTCCATGAGAGACGTTGTCAGCATGCTGTCCGAGGCGAATCCCAGAAGGAAAACCCTCCTCAATCTTCACTTCCTGTAACAACAATTCTTGCTTTCTGATCCCCCTTCTCAAGCCACCATTCCTATAGCATCCAAAACAATGGCTTGATATTATATATATATATATATATATATATATATATATATATAATGCGATGGTCCTATTGTTTTCACTGTGGGTAAGAAGGCTAGTAAGAGAAAGAGGGGTTGTTATATTATAGCACTAGAACGATTTCTAAGAACAATGCAGAGAACACTGTGTTGGTACTTGAACAAAGGATATGTATACATCTGAACAAAGGATTTGTATACATCTTGTTGCATCTGCATCTCTTCCTCCTCGTTCAATCTAATTGTAGAAATTTGGTAAATGGTAGATAGTTTTAAGGTGATGTTACTGATTTGAGTACAGTTTAGTTTGATTTGAGTACAATTTAGTTTGATTTAATGTTGGATTTTCGGAGAGGCTTTCTTATGCCAAAACATTGATGATGAGTTACATAGACAATTTTTGTACATACACTTCTGATCAATACTTTTGGTAACAAATTATTTCTTCTCATGAGAATCATTTTATCAATTGTATTACTTTTCTTATAAAAGGTATTGATGTCAACCTCTATTTGAATTGTTACAGGTATGAACTAACTGAGAGGGGGGGTGAATCAGTTAGTGTAGATTATTAACCATTTACTCTCATTTTTCACTTTGAATCATTAATCTTAGTGGTAGTGAGTCTTTACTGTGAAATTCAGAGTTATAAACATAA
>JZKD02S2255038.1:412750-441402 GCA_000966675.3 Picea glauca | reverse complement strand
CCTTTCCAAGGAGGAAATCTCTACAAGATATCTATTCCGGGGCCTTCCGGGAGATGGGTGAAGGGAAACAACTTCCCGAGAACGGGTTGGAAGCCTAACTTAATTCAACCTATAATTAAATTCATTTATCAATTTAAATCATGCATGGCTTCCTCTGTTATAAGCATATGTCTATAATTCTTATCAAAACACTGCACAGACATTCTTACCCTGAAATCGTTCACAATTTCACAGGTCTATGAGCATATACATATACGTATTATTCTATGAATTTCAAGAGGCAATATGTAAACAAAACACTTATCAGAAGTGACTTCAGAAATGGGTGCAACCGCTGAGAGGGGTGCTCATTTCCACCCAACCGTAGGCGTAGCGACTCCTGATGGATTTAACACTAGCCACCCCCGAGCTGAGACCACGATGTTGTTGAGACTGCGTCTCCCTGTCTTCTAGTGACCAGGAGTGAAGGTTGCAATCCTTCCTCTCTGCTATCACTCACTCTACGTAATGCCAGAGTTCCCCTCGCGTTTGCCCTCTCAATCGCTTCTGCCATACGCCTTATCCTCTCACGAGGTTGCGTGTGGCGCGATTTCCCCCGCACTGATCAGGCCTGACGGCTCTACGGATGGGAAGTTTACCATCCCATCCCTCATCAAGCCATCTGCCTACCAGTCTGCGAGCCATAAATTTTCCAGGGCCAACGAGCCACTTTTGGTTCTCCGGTCCAGTGGAGTCCAAATATGGTATTTAATTCTCGGTGGAAGTTAACGCCACCTTTTCAGGTGCCTTCCACTGCCATCGTGGTCTCTTTTCTGCACATCCCCTCTCAGCAGTCCTGCAATAATTCAAAATGTTATTCACATTCATTGACCTCTTCCTGTAGGTCCATTTACATCACATATTCATACTTATGAGTTTGTCATAGTCCTTGGCCAGTCCAGTTATATTTACAAGTTGGGGGAAACAGGGTGTTACAATGCGCACATAGTAATATTTCATAAAGAAGATGGTGTCTTTTGGTGAAATTCATATGAGAACCTTCCAATTGGAAATGTGGTTAAGGTGTACAAACTTATATTTTTCCCTATTAAGTTACTTCTCATGTTGTCCAACTTCAAACATGGAAATTATGACTTCAAAACCATAAATCTAGTTGAACAAAAAAACTTGAAGGTCAAGAGATGTTTGGAAGCAACACTTCCCATTGATTCCCACCAATAGTAAAATTCCCTGTAAAATCTTGACGAGCCTTAGCATAGTTAAAAAATATAGACATTAATAACAAAATCTGCAATTCTTATGCTAATCACTCTAAATTATCCTTTTTAATGATGAACATACATCTTTTGTCATGCAAGAAAGTTAATGGCTGAAATCACAACCCTTTATTTATTGTGACGATGAAAAGTATTCAGACCATATCAAATCGTGTCCATGAAAATACCATATGTAATTAAAATCCCATTTGTAATTAAAATCCCATTAAATATGGCCATTTCCAAAGTCTCCTTCGTCGCTTCTGCAACTTCCACATATTCTTCCTCTGTTGTGGAATATCCAAGAGACAACTATTGATCCAAGACTCATGAGATAGCCTAAAGTTGATACTTCAGTTTCCTTATCCCCGACAAAGTATGAAACAAAATATCCAATCAGGTTGAATTCATCTACCTTAGAGTTCCTAAGTGCAAAATCTTGAGTTTCTTTCAAGTATTTTAGAACTCTTTTCGCAGCAGACCAATGTCACATGATATCATTCTTCTCAAAACCAAGATGCTAGTGTACCAATTCAAAATGACCAACTATACAAGCATAACATCTCTACCAATTCAAAGTGACTAGTATGCTAATTAAAAATGAGCAGCGACCAATGGTCCTCATACAAACTATTGGGATGCCACGTTCACAACCATGAATATAAAGAAAAATCTCAACATCCAGAAATGACAATGATTAAATAATGTGGAAGTTGGAGTAAAAAATGAGACATAAATGGTGGTCTTTACATGATACCATTCACACAGGAAATGGGAGTGTGAATTGAAAAATTGACGGGGGCGTGAAATGAATAGTTGATGAGCATAGACCTAAGGTTGAGATTCTCTGTGGAAAGTTGAATGATGACGAGTGTGGATTGTGAGGTCGAGAGGTGGTCGATGTCGTGATAATCAAGGTAGCAAAATGAGGATGAGTGGTCGTGCGAGTAGAGGGAAGATTGGAGAAAAAGAGTGGTGCAACATGAGGGCATGGAATTTAGGGTTCAAACGACTTTATTAAAGCATAAGTGTGTGTTTTGGAAGTTGAGGTAACTTTAGAAATTGCAGAGACACCCATGACAGACACAACATTCGAAAATAGAGATGCAACGATGGGCGTAGACTTTTGATCGCGTAGGGAAGGTAAAAATAATTGCAACGAGAATCGACAAAATAAATCAGGGTTTTCAGATGAGTGGCTGCAGGGAAACTATAGAGAATAGGGTTTACTCAGGCCATGGAAGAGAATCGACCATAGAATCGGACTAGAAAGGAAAAGATGGGAGAGCGAATTTTCTACCAATAGGAGAAACACTCATGGAATTAACTACATTGGCTCTGATACCACTGACAGACCAGGGATGACAGAAAAGATAACATAAAATAGTAAATCATAAAATTTGTAATACTAAAACTTCACCAATTTTAGTGGAACTTTCGCTAAACTTAGTGAAACCGCCAACTGTAAAAACCTACAGATAAATTTAAAAACTGTTCCAAATTTAGAAAAACTGTTGTTAAACTTAGAGAAACCATCAATTGTAGAAACATCCAGATAAATTAGAGAAACAACCAAATTTAGTGCAACTGCTACCAAACTGAAGTGTGAGTTGAGGGGTCGCACAACTCCCTAGGAAGAAACAAATTCCTCTTTGGACAAATTTACATAAAATCGACGAATGGACAATCGATTTTAGGGTTTTAAGGCCTTTTGAGAATGATGGAAGGGTTGGATTTGACCCAAAATGCTCTAAAATGGTGGCTCCTTATTGGATCTAGCAATGAACCTCTGGCTTCAAACCCTCGTAGATCTGGCCTCCAGTGTCCAACTGTAAGAAAATGAAAGGAAAATATGGGTATCTCAACTGCTTTGGACTCGATGGTGAGCTCAAAATGTTTCCATTGTTTTACAAAAAACATCCATTTGAGACTAGTTTTAGGACTAATAAAAAAACGTGATTTCCACATCCTGTAACCTGACTTCCACATCTATTCAATCCATTTGTGTGAAGTGTTATCAAAACCTGTTCTCCATATCTTAAGCATGGTTTTCCATCTCTAAAATGCAGGGTCGTTAAGCTTAAAGGTTCCAAGGTTCTTCCTAAAAAAAAATTTCACTCATGCCATCACTAACCAGGTTTGCTATGTATTTTTTTATAGAACTACCACCCATAACATTTTATCTCTTATGGTCTTTATCTCAATTTCATCTCTTCCAAATTGTACAAATTAAAAACAATAATATAAGGGTGTACCCAAACCATTTCTTCCAAATTTCACAAATTAAAAATTAGAGTACTAGGGGTTACCCAAGCATGTACATGGATTTTTGTCGACATATTCCTTGCTTGGAGCTTTTAGTGTGTATCTTACATAATATATATATTATACACGTTCTTGGAAAAATGTCTACTCAAGCCGTTTTATATAGTTGAAATTGGAGCCATGCTTACATTAAATTATAGAGTAGATATTAAATATAATCATACTCATTTTATACTCAAAGAAAGACAATAATTTTATATAGTTAGTTTTGTCCCATGTGAAGTTATTTTCTAATTTATTTCTTTTTTTTATTCTCATCATTATGTATCCTTTATATAGTTTTAGTATATTTGGTGGGTAAAAGAATACATATTTAAATGCTATTACACAAAGAATAGATTGTATTGATAAGCACATACATATTTAAATGCTATTACACAAAGAGTAGATTGTATTGATAAACAAATACATATTTAAATGCTATTACACAAAGAGTAGATTGTATTGATAAGGCCATAAATTCTTATCCCTACAAAATTAAATTTAGTGAAATGTGTTATTTGTGAAAAAGATTCATAAAGCCATCAAACTTCAAAACTCTTATAGATGTAGCTTAAAGTTTTAATACTTATAGTGATCACAATTTAAATTTCAAATTTAGTTTTAAAGAAATAAAAAAATACCAAATAAATCATAAAATTTGTAATACCAAATATTTTAGTAAATCATAAAATTCCTAACATTAAATATTAATAAAATTTTACATGTATGTTATTTTTATCCCATTTTATGCTAAAACCAGGTTGAAGAAAGTACTATGATAAATGTTTAAAATTTTGGAACATCCAAAATGATATCCTCTAGGAAAATCTAAAATCTAAAATTAAAAATAAAATGATGAAAATATCTAAGAAAAAAGATAAATATATTATTATAAAAAATAATATCAAAATCCTCCCTAGCTTACAAGTTTCAAAATTAAAAACTAATTTTAAAATACACAATTAAATTAAAAACTAATTTTAAAATACATAATTAAATTAAAAACTAACTCTTAATTATATAACCAAACTAAAATAGATCATTCCAATAGAAACGACCAAACTAAAATAGACCAAATTACATATCACAAAGTTTAAATAATAGTTGGAGTAAATTTTAGCTAGCCATCATAGTAAATAATAGGTGGCAATTAGCTAGCCATCATAGTAAATTTTAAATATGATTAAGTAAAAGTAAAAAAATAAACATGTAAACGGATGTCTTTATAATAGTGAGGAAGTTAGTGGTTGAAATCACAACCATTGATTTATTGGGATGACTAAAAATATTCCAACAATATTTAATCTTGTACATACAAAAATGATTAAATACTAAAAACATATTAAATGTGCCCATATCAATAATATCAATAAGTATACGCCTTTAGGCATAATTACATTAATAACACTCAAAATATTTTCATAGGCTATTAAATATATAATTAAAAATGACATGTTTATTGAAATATTGGAAAATAGCAGTTGCAAATAACCATGATTATGATTATAGCAGATTATCCGTTAATAATAAGAATGGAGGTATCCAAAGAGGCATAGACAGTTAGCTAAAGGTTGTAATATTAAGGAGATTTTATGCAAACAATTTCACTGGGTATCACTCCAATTAGAGGGTCGACCTCAGCTCAACGTCGGTACCAAATGAGCGTAAATCCTACCAATTTCAGAGTCTCATTTGTGTGACAGACGTCTTATTACATGGCATGACATGAGTCCAAATTCATAGGGCTTTGGGATCCTTGCAATCAGTGATCACATCATGAATAGCTGAATAACAAACTCATGTAATTCATTCAATCTTGTGCAGGACGACTTGCTTTTAAATTCACATAGAATCTTTGTGCCAAATGGTTCCCCTTCTTCGGTTGTCGAAGGAGAGGAGCGATTGGCAAATTAAACGACATTACAGGGCTGGGTGACTCGCTTATTGTCTCCAACGCAGGCTTCCAATATTTGGAGTTCATGGTTCTCATGGTTAATCCCCTCACCTGCCCAACATCATGTGCATCATCCACTTGAAATTTTAGAACATAAACAATGTCCTCCGTCTCCGACGTTTCTTTCACACCATTAATCTCTTCACTTAGATCATGATCGGCCAAGCTTCTGCCAGGGAACACGGGCACAAGTCGCACAACACAGGAAGGATTCTGGCCGAGCTCATGGAATTCGAAGTGGAGCCATCTCCGAAGGCGAGATTAACGAGTGGAAGAAAGAAATAGAGATGCCCCAATTCTAGATCTTCGTCTGCTGAAAGCGTTGAGATTCGTCGCCTGACTTCTAAGGCTGTGGAATGAGAGACAGAAAACTGGGATTGTCGAGCATGAGCGCAGCGGCTTTCATTGACCTCTCAAATTCTTGGACGAATAACTTTCACTACATTGGACAAAACTTTGGATGAAACGCAGCAAATGTAATTGGTTCATCTACAACCTTATGGTCCCTTTCCTCTCATTCTGGTTCATCTATGAAGGAATAGGGTTTGATTGCAGCAGCAGGTGGCTTTTATTTAATGGCGGAGGCAAACAAACGGAATGGCAGAGGGCGTGGTGAGGGAAAACCTGAAAGATGGATGCATGCCATGGGGTGATATGAGTATATCCATCCGCTGACAAAGTCTTAATGACTCTGCAGCAGGCTGGATATTGCTCGCCGATAATTGTGTATCCCACTGGCGAGTACTATCAATAAAGGAGGTTCATGCGTGCATGTGGGGTTCATGGCATCCTGTATTTTGATTTTGTTGGGAATTTACTTGAGAGTTTAACCATCGACATGGGAATTTGACCACTCATTCATTAAAGTATGTAGCCATTGTACTTCGGGATTCGAGCTTAGGTTTGACTGACCAATCTACTTAGTGAGCAATGTAGAATGTGTTGAGTGATGATCTCAAAGGATTGATTAGTAAAAATAATGTAGAATTTGAGGTTTTTCATTTTGTTAAATAAGGTATTTTATTTATTAAATGGGTTCACTTCAAAGAAAGATGCTAGGTGGAGTGAGGAGAGAGGGGGGATTTGTTGAAAAGTCAACAAGAAATGTGTGTTTAATTTATTTTTCTCTTAAATATATTTGACAATAAATATTAATCTATTATCTCATAATTATTTGAAATAGTTAATTGAATTGGCAAATCAGTGAGCTATAGGAAATCCGAGTTCAAAGGTTGATTAGTGGGACATGAAATTCGAATTAGTTGTAACTGAGTGATTCGAAGTTGTAACAGAGTTATATGTGTAGTTATGTGAGTTATAAAGTAGTTTAACTCAGTTAAGTGAGTTAAGCTCGGTTGTACTAGTTGTAACTGAACTTACACTAGTGAGAGATCGGTGAATTAATTATTAATTAATTCACAATCAGTGATCTCACATGCAACTGAAGATTTATCACTGTTAACTACATGTATCTCAGATCTAGTGGAGACCCAGTTGACATAACGGGTGAAAGGGACAGTTTGACTATCAATTGTGACATTAGTGAGTGCACTCATGCAACCACACACACAATGGATGTGCTCATGAGGAATCTACAGCCTAGGCAAGAGGATTCAAATTCATTTGCAGGGTTTTCCATTAACAGGGATTGCGTAGAGGAGGCAGGTTGTCTCGAGGCAGTGAATTGGCACATGCATTTGCAAATTTTTGTATGACAGTGTGAGATGATTGTATATTGTACTGAGAGCTCTTGGATTACAGTTTTGTATGAGATTGTTTCATGATCCATGATATAACATAATATATGATAGTGGGGTTTTTAGCTTTATGTTTTCTCGGTAAAAGCATCTGTCTTATGTGTGATTGATCTTTCTTCTTGATATTGCAATTGGCGACCGTGTTTTAAATTCCTCAAGAATATTTGTAGAAGCAATTATGTATTTAATAGTGGCATATAATTATTAGATGAGGAGAATCCAAGCAATACATAATTTGTATTGAAATTTTTACATTGTATCAGAGTGCAGAAGATTGCAGAAGTTGAGTTTGTGATTGGATAGAATTCAAATTTGCAGAAATATTTTCTTGGTGCTACAGCAGATTCAAGATCGAAATGGCTTGAGGTTAGAGTATGCACTCGAGGACAGCTCGAACTATATTTCTTGGAAGGACAGGATGGAGGCAGTACTCGAAGACAATGGCTTGAAGGAATTCATTGACAAAGATGTTCCTAAGCCAGATGTTGCAGACGTTGCAAATCTTGATGCATGGAAAAAGAAAGTGGCAAAGGCGAGGAGGATCTTGTTGGAGGGAGTACGAGACCACATTGTCTCAAACCTCCATGGGAAAGCCACACCATATGAAATGTGGAAGGCTTTGACAGATCTATTTCAAAACAACAACGACCATAGGAAATTGGCGCTCAAAGATAAACTCAGGAAGATCAAGATGGATAAGGGCGAATCCATTCCAAAATATCTCACGAAGTTTGTCCAATGCCGGGATGAGCTAGGGAGTTTGGGAATAATAGTCGTTGATGATGATTTGTTGAGCTTGGCTCTCCTAGGACTTCCCAAGAATTGGCACAGTTATCAAGACTCTATCAATGGAAGGGAAAAATTACCAGTTTGGGAACAACTATGGTCGGATCTAGTGCAGGAGAAGTTTAGGCGGAACACCAGAGATGGCTCTTCATCAAAGAATGATGATGAAGAGGATTATGCTTTGGCTACCAAGGCAAGGAAAGAGAAGGGGAAGAAATTCCATTCAAAATCCGAGTTTAAAGTCAAGAAGTTGGATTTGTCCAAAGTGAAGTGTTTTCACTATCACGAACATGGGCATCTCGCTACTAATTGTCCGCAGAAGAAGAAGAACAAGAAGGTTGATGGCGCTGCAGCTGGTGAGGCCCTTGCCTCACAATTTGAACTTGACTTCTCTTTGATCGCATTCATGGATTCAAGTGCATTGGGATCTGTGTGGCATTTGGATAATGGCTCTTCCTTCCACATGATGGGAGATAAGGACCTTTTCAGTGACTTGGAGGAGAAAGATCTCAAAATGCATATTGAGATGGGCGGCGATGGATGATACACTGCGACTGGCATTGGTACCATTACCTTTCAGAGGGAGTCAAGTAAACCATTTCAATTGAAAGATGTTATGCATGTTCCAAGTCTGAAGAAAAATTTGGTCTCAGTCGCAATGTTGGAGGACAGAGGCTATGACGTTGTTTTCGGCGATGGAAAAGATTTCCTACGACATAAACAATGGGTCAATTCAAGAGGATAGGGATTCGAGTTAAGAATCTCTACAAGCTGGAGGTAGATGGTTGCGCTGCCATGATGGACAATGCAGAAAAAGTGGTGAGATGGGATGAGGACGAATTATGGCATAGACGATTGGGCCATCTTCATCATGGATCCTTGAAAATCATGCAACAAATATCTACTGGACTTCCAATGGGAACACTTGCTCAGTTAGATCAGTGCAAGGGTTGCACCATGGGGAAGTATGTAAAGTCCACCTTTCATGAAAAGGGGAACCGTGCTTCGGTGATCCTGGAGATAATTCACACAGACGTGTGTGGACCATTCTCGGTTGCTTCAACAACAAAACATAAGTATTATGTTATTTTTTTGATGAATTTTCTCGTAAATGATGGATCTTCTTCATGCAAAAGAAGGATCAAACATTCTCAAAGTTCTGTGAGTTTAAAGCATTGGTGGAAAAAGAGTTGGGGAAGCAAGTGAAGGCTCTTAGGAGCGATAATGGTGGAGAATACATCTCTAACAAATTCGAAGACTTATGCAGCAGAGAAGGAATTCGAAGAGAACTCATAGCGCCTCATAACTCACAACAAAATGGGGTCACAGAGAGGAAGAACAGAACAATCGTGAGTGCAACACGAGTGTTGTTGCATGATCAAGGCCTACCAATGCATTTGTGGGCGGAAGCATGCAACATTGCAGTTTATGTGCAAAATCGTTGTCCTCATAGAGTACTTGGCATGAGTACACCTGAAGAAGCTTTCACTAGTAAGAAACCTTATGTTTCTCATTTTAATATTTTTGGCTCATCTGTTTATGTGCATGTGACCAAGGATACCAGAAAGAAGCTGGAACCGACTACCGAAGTTGGGATTTTTGTGGGGTACACACAAACACTCCATAATTATCACGTGTATTTTCCTAACAGTAAGATGATTGTTATGTGACGGGACATAAAATTCGATGAGGGTAAAGCCATGTGGTTGTCACTTGAGAGGGAACTAGACTTGCATGCAAAGGAGGAACTATTGGTTCCCAAATATGAGTCTCAAGATGTGGATCAACCAGATGAGGAGGTTCATGGAGTGGAGGAATCCACTCATGTAGATCCATCCATCATAAATGGTAGAAAGCGCACCATGGAAGATGATAGATTGAGACTAGATGTTGCACGGAATGTAGGAGCCCCTACTTCACAGCGCAAACAAAGACAGTCTCCTTATCGATTTACTAGATACATGGCTCTCATGAGAAAATGTATTGTGATTGAGCCATCTTCCTTTCAGGAAGAAGTGCAAGATCCCACATGGGTAGATGCAATGGTGGAGGAGTATGACTCCATTGTCAAAAACATGCATGGGAAATTGTCCCAAGACCGATCGACAAATCAGTAGTAGGTTCGAGATGGATCTGTAAGGTAAAGCAAGATGCTGATGGGAGTGTGGAGAAATACAAGGCCAGGTTTGTGGCTTGGGGCTTCTCACAGATTGAGGGAATAGATTATGACGATACCTTTGCATATGTTGCAAGGTACTCTTCCATAAGATCCGTCCTTTCACTCTCAGCGCAGATGGGTTGGCGCATTCATGAGATGGATGTAAAAACTGTGTTTCTCAATGGGATCATTGAGGAAGAAGTGTACATTGATCATCCATAAGGTTTTCAAACCTTTGACATGGATTCGCATGTGTGCATACTCGAGAGAGAATTGTATGGGCTGAAGCAAGCACCCTGTGCTTGGTACACTCGGATAAACAACTATTTCACCAGACTGGGCTTCACCAAAAGTGAAGCAGATGCAAACCTATACCAAATTGTGGTGGAGGGTAAGCTTTTAATCATTATTATTTATGTTGATGATTCAATACTGACTGGTGATGAGCAGTTGATACACTCATGCAAGGAGGACCTTGCAAAGGAGTTCGAGATGAAGGATTTGGGCCTCCTTCATTATTTCCTTGGATTGGAAATATGGCAGCGAGATGGTGAAMTTTTTGTGTCTCAAGGCAAGTATGCAAGGGAGATACTGGGTAAGTTTCACATGGAGGGCTGCAAACCCATGGATACTCCTCTTCCAGGAAACTGGAGGAAAGAGGATGCTACTTCTGGAGAGGTAGTGGATGCTATTGTCTATCGACAGTTAGTGGGTTCGCTAATGTATCTAGTGAACACGAGACCAAACATTTGCTATGCGGTTAACTAGCTGAGTCAAGCGATGGTTAAGCATACCAAGATCTTTTGGAAGGTGGGTAAGCATGTCCTAAGATACCTGAGGGGCACATCTAAGTATTAATGGAATATCCAGCAATACTGAGAGGGGGGGGGTGAATAAGTATTGCCTACTTTTTCTTTTTAACTTCATCCATATTAAGCACACATATTAATTATTCAATTAAGCAATATATGATGAACAACAAACCCTTATGAACACAAGATTTTATCGTGGCAACAGGGAAAACCACCAACACTTTTCTATTAACTGCAAAATTCATTTTCTTACAAGTTACATAGAAGGAAGATATTCTTCCTTTTCAATTAGCACCAATTGATCAGGATGCACCCACACCCTTGTTTGCCGGCACCAATGGGTAGGAGGCTACGACCCCCTGTTTAGTTAGTTACAACTGACAAGGAAGCACCAACTCCCTCTATTCACCAGCACCAATTAGTAGGAGGCTACAACCCCCTATTTAGTCAGCTACAACTGACAAGGAAGCACCAACTCCTCTGCAGGCTCCAACCTTCCCTTGAACAACCCAACCACCCTTAGTTTATAATGCAATTCAATCTCTTCTGCTCTTCATCGAATTTGACTCATTCATCCATTTGTTGTAACTTCTACTTGTCTGCTCCAACCTTTTCTTGTATGGTCTTTTGTATCAAGTACTAGATTGCATAACTATTTCCCTGTCTTATTTTGTTCTTTATTTTCAATAAGACATTGACAACCATATTAGAACGAACATTTATTCTTCTTGGACTCTGCTCCTATTTTTTATCTTCTAATATGAACCTCAAAGAAACATTCTTCTCACCACTTTTTCTCGTTTATATAACCTTCAAACTAGTGTGAAATTTAAAACATCGTGTCCCTTTATTTTAACCATTGTACCTTTTCATTTAAAAATGATAATCTAAACTTTTAATTAATATTATTTTCTTTTTTATTCTGTATTCATGTTTTCATGATTTAACTCACTTTTAATCATGACGGTGTATCGGTTCACTTTTTTCATGAGTTGATCACAAACATGGATCAGCTCATTAGATTGTACTCATGTTTTTGTTGCGTTCTCGGTTCACCAACATACCATATTCGATCATTTATTGTTTCTCTGTATTGTTCTGGTGTAACTTTCTGTCGAATAAAATCTGTATGAGGCGCTCCCTTCAAACCAATTTCATATGACCATAGGCACAAAACCACAGGCTTATTAACCTAAGAAACGTATTATATTCTACGTTTTAAATCTCTTACCATATGACCAATGGCGGTGACCTCACGTTAGGCGAGACGAGTGTATGAGCGCTTATCACTTCAACAACCATGATTCATTCTCCCGACAAGATGGATGGTTGTCATAATTTTGGCACTTTGACCTTCGATTCTTCATGACTTACAACATCAGAAAACTCCCGATTATGATAACACCGAAACAAACAGACGGTCCACTTTTATTTCGCGGAGACAAATCTACAGTCCTCTTTATACTTTACACTCATCCTTTCACTGCTAAATCCGATGACTATGATTATTTCATGCATTGAGATGGATGGTTATTGTAATTTTGACACTTTTCCCTTTGGGTTTTCGTGATTTCCAGCATGTCAAATATCTGAAGCTCTCAATCTACTGACGTGTGTCCCTTTCGGAATTTCGGCGTTCGGGACTTCGGGATATTAGAGTATTTTCTTGTTATGTAAAAGTCTCGAAGTAGAAACTTCAGACGTGAAGTAAACCTGCTAACGTCACATGATGACTTGGCATGTGTCGAGTAGCTGCCATGTGTAATTCAAATTCACGATATACATGTGCCTGAAATGCCAATAATAATTTGACCTTTGTTGT
This sequence comes from Picea glauca, assembly GCA_000966675.3. Taxonomy (NCBI): domain Eukaryota; kingdom Viridiplantae; phylum Streptophyta; class Pinopsida; order Pinales; family Pinaceae; genus Picea; species Picea glauca. The sequence goes on along the minus strand of JZKD02S2255038.1, from coordinate 428,550 downwards.
TCTTTGACTGTGCCACATGTCCCTGCTAACGTAGACTGCTGACGTGGATCCTCATGTGGCACATGCTCTTCTCCTAGATCTAAGGGTTGTCCTACTCCCGGTGTATTCTTAGATCGATGGCTAAGAGAAAATCACAACTTTGCGTGTTGAGTATTTGAATGTGAGCCACCACTAACTCTTCCAACTCCTGATATCCGAAATACTCTAGATCAATGGTCCACAGTTCTCTTTAATCCAATGGTCCAAATCTTATCGGGACTTCACGTTTTGCGAGTTCTTACAAATGGCTCTTTGACTTCTTCATTCTTCGAGTCAGCGAAACAATGACTCTTTGCCACATGCCATCCTTGACAACGGACGGTCCAGATCATTTTGAAACTTGTCACGTGCACCTTCTTGACAACGGACGGTCCCGATCATTTCATAACTTGTCTCGTGCACCTTCCTCCAGATCCAATGGTTTGACAAGAACTTGGGTTTGATCCGACGGCTGACGGGTATTCAAATATTCGAACTCACAACCTCTTTACCTCACTTATCTTATTTGTAGCTCCACTGGATCTAACGGTTGTTGGTCCTTCACGCTCCAATCTGACAGCCACGATCCTCCAACGATCCTCAAGCTCATGGTCACCTATATGAACGTTGTCTGTTATATGAGACAATCAACACCGTCAATTTCCTCGATCGAACGACTGCTGATAGTTCTTACTCTGATCAGACGATTGTTGAGCTTACGCCTCTTCCTATGCAATGGTCGATTTCTCAATATTTCCATAGATCCCGACTATACATATGCAATGCTCTTCTTCATTCGCTAACTCTCCTGAGCTTTGATCATAGGAACATTGTTGATCTTATCGTGATCAACAATAATCATGTTATTGCTTTTGTACTGTGTTTTTCCTTTTGATCTTACACTATCGATCTCTGCACATTGTTTGAAATCAATGGCAATCTCATCTGTGATAATTCATCATTAACAACATATCATCATATTGACTATTGACATCAATGACAATATTTCCAACAATCTCCCCCTTTGTCATTGAGGTCAACACACTAACTTCATATACAAAACTCCCCTTGTGATGATGCTTTCTTCTTATGAAGTTTTCATTTTATGAAGTTTCTCTCCCCCTTTGACATCAATGGCAAAGGGTTTCTTCTCCTATGATATGTCTGTATAAGTACTTGTCTGACCACTGGTAACTCCTCCTATAGACATGTTCTTCCTATCATAGTTGAATGACTCCCCCTGTCAATATACTCTCTCTCTCTTCTTCTGACTATTCTCCCCCTTTGTTTCTGAAAAGGTAGCTCTTCCTGACAAGGTTTCATTCTATGTTGATTTACTAACTTCTTATCTCAGTTGATTGGTATTTTTTGTGTTTTGAAATGAGTAGTCTTTATTGATACAGATTTTTGTAGTGATTGAGTCTTTTCAAAACTTAATCTAATCACTTTCTTATTTACTAACCAAAACTTCACTTGAGTTTTTACTGACTGTTCTCCCCCTTTGTTTCAAAAAGGGTATATTTTTCTGACAGGGTTTCTCCTCTTGTTATCTCTACAGGATGTCATGTACCTCATTTTGTACATCAGAATGTTTCTTCTATGGATGTCGTTGTCCTACTGGTACACTGTGTAATTGTAGCTCATGTTTATTCAAACAACTCTTGGATTCGCCCATTGATTCTCATCGATCTCTAATTAAGATACCAATTGTTTTTATATCATCCACCTTGACATCTGCATTCTCAACAATCTTATGTAACCTAAGATTGTAGCATATGTATTCTTTCTTAGTATAAGCATATCCAATAAGGATACCTTCATCAGATTTGGCATCAAATTTTATGAGATTCTTATCAAGCCTTTTGATGCAACTTTCTGGACAAAGATTTCTCATTTTTTATTTTTTATTTTTTATTTTGAGAAGGAGTTTCAATGTATCATTAAAATAGGATTGGAAGATATTTGAGATAATCAACACTCAATTCTTCTTGTCGTTCTAGTGTTGGAGATTCATCATCAACATCATTATTATGTGCACTAGAAGCTTCTTTATCTTTGTCTTGAGAATATTTCTCATTAGAAATTTCACCTACCAAACTCCTATTATAAACATCATCACTTTCAAGAGAAATATATTCATCACCTTTTTTGTTTGGTATTTTAGATTTTCTTTTCCATATCTTATTTACTCTTCTTGTCATATTGTTTGAATCATTTCTTATTGACTGTCTTCTTGAGTTCCAACAATCATGGGCTTTGTGACCATATCCACCACAACTGTAGCATCTCATAGTGTAACACTGTGTAGCAATATGTCCAACAAGATAGCAGTTCCAACATCTTATATTGTTGTTGAACCTACCAATTTGGTTTCTTCCATGATGCTTACAATCCAAGGCTTTATGACCATACTCATTGCAAGAAAAACAATAGCCATTAAAAACACTCTCATACTTCCTTTGATTCATCCATGACGATGTCTTTCTTCTAAACTTGCTTTGAGGTGTATGAGTAGCTTTAGGATATCTTCCTTGATCTGATCTTCTAAATGATGTAATGATGCTTTCATTCTTTGAACATGAAGGACCTATGTCATACCTGCTTTCCATTTTTATAAATGAAAAACTTGCATCAGACCTGTCTTCACTCTTTACAAATGAAGAACTTGCATCAGGTTTCTTGGGATTACTAATTTCTTCCTTGTTGTAGCCTAGACCGGTTTTGTCATATGGTGATCTCCGAATATCCAAGATTTCATCTAAGATCATAGAGTTACTCAAGAAATTGACTTGGGTGTTTGACTTCTCAAACTTCTTTCTAAGATTCACAACTTCTGCTTCCGGCTTATGACATGATTCTTCCTTTTTGTCCAACTAGTTCCTTACTACCTCCTCTCTCCTTTTGGCTTTTTCAAGTTGGATTTTAAGATTGACATAGATTTCCCTTGGTTCTTTTAGATCTGCAAGGGTTTTTCTTGAGACATCATCTTTCTTCTTTTCTTCTTTTTCTTGACTGATTTCATTTTTCAGTCTCTTGAATTTCTCTTCCTTTTCTTTTGTTAGATTAGCAACTTTTGTTTTCAATTTTTTGATCTCTTCTTCTTTGTTTTCTAACTGAATAGTTTTCTCAGATATGATTTCTTTATTGTCTTTGTGATTTTATTTTATTTCCAGGATATGCTTCTGATTTCTAAGCTCGTCATCTTCCTTCTCCTTTTCTTTCACTTGACTAATTTCTTTCTTTGGATTCTCGATCTCCTCTTCTTTCTCTTCTAACTGATTTTCCTTCTCATATATTATCTATTCACTGTCCTTGGGCATTTTCTTTATTTCCAAGACATTCTTTTGACTCTTTTCAAGAAATTCTTGAGTGTAGTCATGAAGATAGCTATAGTCTGATTCATTGTGGTGATAGAGGTATTCAGATAGACTCCAATCAACCTTTTGTTTGGCCTTTTATCTTCTTCTTCTTCCATGGGATAAATGCTAACAAAACATTTTTTTATTGTATCTGAGTCTTCTTCTTTACTTGCAGGGGAGAATTCAATATCAACATTATTGCAATCGAAAGATTGTGGAGAGACTTTACCTTTATTAATGGTTGAGTCTTTTCTTTTGATTTGATACATCTTCTTGGGAGGATGAACAGATTCTTTGGAGGTATCATCACTAGACATGTCATCTTCAACATCAATCTGAGTAATAGGACTTGATCCTTTAATTATGTGTGTGTGGTCATATCCAAAGACAAATTTTTTTGAGGGAGATCTTTGTAGACTAAGAACTTTATCAAGGGCTTCAGTCCCTTTATTAAATTTCTCAGCAGTCTTAAGTTGATCCTTTAGTTGTTTACACCTTTGTTTATATTTTCTCAGTTCGTCCAAAGCACTTTCAAGCTCAACTTACAGGTTGACTTCTGCTTCAATTTTTGAGTATTCTTCAAAAGAATCTTCATCACTAGAATTGTTGTAGACTGAACTTTGTTCTTATTGAAATGCTTCATTTGACTTCTCATCTGAGTAGAGGTCTTTTATTTTGTCCCAAATTTCCTTTGCAGAGTTACATTCACCTATATTTTCTTTGACATCATCAGGTAATCCATCAAGGATTGTATTCATTGTCATTGATTTACTTTTCTTAGCTTTCTTTTGAGTTGGAGTCCTTACTCTGCTTGGTGGGAAGTAATCAGTGATTACTGAATTCCATACATCAGGTCCCCATGCCTTCAGATGACTTTCCATTATTGTACTCCAAAATATGTATTCTACTTTTCCAGATATTGGAGTTCCATTCTCAGTGTAAATCTTGTGTCCATCCATGTGTGCTTAATTTGATCTTCCTTTCAATTTGTTAGACTGTTCTTTAACGAAACCTCACTCTGATACCAATTAATGGAATATCCAACAATACTGATGGGGGGGGGGGGGGGGAATCAGTATTGCCTACTTTTTTATTTTTAACTTCATCCATATTAAGCACACATATTAATTATTCAATTAAGCAATATATGATGAACAACAAAACCTTATGAACACAAGATTTTATCGTGGAACCCAACAGGGAAAACCACCAACATATTTCTATTAATTGCAAAAATCCTTTTCTTACAAGTTACATAGAAGGAAGATATTCTTCCTTTTCGATCAGCATCAACTGATTAGGATGCACCCACACCCTTGTTTACTAGCACCAACTGGTAGGAGGCTATGACCCCCTATTTAGTCAACTACAACTGACAAGGAAGCACCAACTCCCTCTATTCACCAACACCAACTGGTAGGAGGCTACAACTGACAAGGAAGCACCAACTCCACTACAGGATCCAACCTACCCTTGCACCACCAAACCACCATTAGTTTATAATGCAATTCAATCTCTTCTTCTCTTCATCGAATTTGACTCATGCAACCATTTGTTGTAACTTCTACTTGTTTGTTGCAACCTTTGCTTGTATGGTCTTCTATATCAAGTACTGGATTTCATAATTGTTGCTCTGTCTTCTTTTGTTATTTATTTTCAATAATACATTGACATGCATCTTAGAACGAACATTTCTTCATCTTGGACTCTGCTCCTATTTTTGATCTTCTAATATGAACCTCAGAGACACATTCTTCTCACCACTTTTTCTTGTTTATATAACCTTCAAACTGGTGTGAAATTTAAAACATCGTGTCCCTTTATTTTAACAATTGTACCTTTCATTTAAAAATGATAATCTAAACTTTTAATTAATATCATTTTCCTTTTTATTCTTTATTCATGTTTTCATGATTTAACTCACTTTTAATCATGACTGTGTATTGGTTCACTTTTGTCATGAGTTGATCATAGACATGGATTGACTCATTAGATCGTACTCATGTTTTTGTTGCATTCTCGGTTCACCAACAAACCATATTCGATCATTTATCGTTTCTCTGTATTGTTCTGGTGTAATTTTATGTCGAATAAAATATGTATGAGGCGCTCCCTTCAAACCAATTTCATATGACCATAGGTACAAAACAACAGGATTATTAACCTAAGCGACGTATTATATTCTGCCTTTTAAATCTCTTACCATATGACCAATGGAGGTGACCTCGCATTAGGCGAGACGAGTGTATCAACGCTTATCAGTTCAAAAACCACGATTCATTCTCCCGACGAGATGGACGACTGTCATAATTTCAGCACTTTGACCTTCGGGTCTTCGTGATTTACAACATCACAAAACTCTTGATTACGATATCGCTAAAACAATCGGACGGTTCACTTTTATTTCACGGAGAGAGATCTACGGTCCTCTTTAGACTTTACACTCATCCTTTCACTGCTAAATCCAACGGCTATGATTTAGTCATGCGTTGAGATTAATGGATGTCGTAATTTCGACACTTTTCCCTTCGGTTTTTCATGATTTCCAGCATGTCAAATCTCTGAAGCTGTCAATCTACTGACATGTGTCCCTTTTGGAATTTTGACATTCGGGACTTCGGGATATTAAAGTATTTGCTTGTTATGTAAAACTCTTGAAGTAGAAACTCTCAACGTGATGTAAACCTGTTAACATCACATGATGACTTGGCACGTGCCAAGTAGCTGCCACGTGTCATTCAAATTCACGATATACATGTGCTTGAAATGCCAATATTAATTTGACACTTGTCATTCTTTGACTATGCCATGTGTCCCTGTTGACATGGATCCTCATGTGGCACATGCTCTTCTCTTGGATATAACGATTGTCCTACTCCCGATGTATTCTTAGATTGATGGCTGAGAGAAAATTGTGACTTCACGTGTCGGGTATTTGAACATGAGCCACCACTGACTCTTCCAACTCACGATATCCGAAATACTCTATATCAACGGTCCACAATCCTCTTTAATCCAACGGTCCAGATCTTATCGGGACTTTGCGTTTCATGAGTTCTTACGAATGGCTCTTTGACTTATTCACTCTTTGAGTCAGCAAAACAATGACCCATCGCCATGTGCCATCCTTGACAAAAGACGGTCCCGATCATTTCGAAACTTTTCATGTGCACCTTCTTGACAACAGACGTTCCCGATCATTTTGGAACTTGTCTCATGCACCTTCCTTTAGATCCAATAGTTTGACAAGAACTCGGGTTTGATCCGACGGCTGATAGGTATTCAAATATTCGAACTCACAACCTCTTTACCTCGCTTATCCTATTTGCAGCTCCACTAGATCTAACGGTTGTTGGTCCTTCGCACTCCGATCCAATGACCATGGTCCTCCAATGATCCTCAAGCTCACGGTCACCCATATGACCATCATCCGTTATATGAGACAATCAAGACCATCAATTTCCTCGATCGAATGGTTGCTGACAGTTCTTACTCTGATTGGACGATTGTTAAGCTTATGCCTCTTCTTTTGTAATGGTCGATTTCTCAATATTTCCATAGATCCCGACTATACATTTGCAATGCTCTTATTCATTCGCTAACTCTCCTGAGCTTTGATCATATTAGGAACATTGTTGATCCTATCGTGATCAACAATAATCATGTTATTTCTTTTATACTGTTTTTTCCCTTCTGAGCTTATGCTATTGATCTCTGCACATTGTTTGATATCAATGACAATCTCATCTGTGATAATTCATCATTAACAACAGATCATCACATCGACTGTTGAAATCAATAAAAATATTTCCCACAAGTATGGCTTATGGTACAGACAGATGGATGAGGTAAAGTTTCATGGCTTCACGGATGTAGATTGGGCAGGCAGCCCAACGAACAGAAAGAGTACATCAGGGGGGATCTTTAGTATCATATCTACAGTTGTTTCTTGGTATAGAAGGAAGTAGAGATCCATGGCACTCAGTTCAGTGGAAGCGAAATACATGGCAGCGAGTCAAGTTGCATGTGAGGCTATCTGGATCATAAAGATCTTGGTTGGTTTGTTTGGTTTTCATTTAGATCTGATAGTGATTCATTGTGATAATCAGAGTTGCATTAAACTCTCGATTAATCATGTGTTTCATGATAGATCTAAGCATATAGATATCCCGTATCATCATCTCAGAGATTGTGTGCAGCGAAATATCATGTTGCTTCAGTACATTTCTACGAAAGATCAAGATGCAGACATTCTGACGAAGGCCCTCACTAGGAGAAAATTCGAATACCATAGAGACAGGATTGGGGTGAAGGATAACCCCTTTCTTGTTGAGAGGGAGTGTTGAAAAGTCAACAATAAATGTGTGTCTAATTTATTTTTCCCTTAAATAAATTGGACAATAAATATTAATCTATTATCTCATAATCACTTGAAATAGTTAACTGAATTTGAAAATCAGTTAGCTATAGGATATTCGAGTTCAAAGGTTGACTAGTGGGACATGAAATTTAAATTAGTTGTAACTGAGTGATTCGAAGTTGTAAAAAAGGTATATGTGTAGTTATGTGAGTTGTGAATTAGTTTAACTCAGTTAAGTGAGTTAAGCTCAATTTTACTAGTTGTAACTGAACTTACACTAGTGAGAGATCAGTGAATTAATTATTAATTAATTCACAATCAATGATCTCACATGCAACTGAATATTTACCACTGTTAACTACATGCATGTCAGATCCAGTGGAGACCCAGTTGAGATAACAGGTGAAAGGGACTATTTGACTATCATTTGTGACATTAGTGAGTGCACTCATGCAACCACACACACAGTGGATGTTCCCATGAGGAATGTGGAGCCTAGGAAAGAGGATTCAAATTTATTTGCAGGGATTTCCATTAGCAGGGATTGCACAAAGGAGGCAAGCTGTTTGGAGGCAGTAAATTGGCACATGCATTTGCAAATTTTTGTATGACAGTGTAAAACGATTGCATATTGTACAAAGAGCTCTTGGATTAGAGTTTTGTATGAGATTGTTTCATGATCCATGATATAACATAATATATGATAGTGGGGTTTTTAGCTTTATGTTTTCCCGATAAAAACATCTGTGTTATGTGTCATTGATCTTTCTTCTTGATATTGCAATTGGCGATCGTGTTTTAAATTCTGCAAGAATATTTATAGAATCGATTATGTATTTAACAATGGAATATAATTGTTAGATCAGGAGAATCCAAGCAATACATAATTTGTATTGAAATTTCTACAGGATTCGTATATGTGGCATACCCATCCACTAGTAGGTTGGGCACACTACTTCAAAATGGACTTCAAGAATTGATTTTCAATTATGATATCAATTAATTAATAATGAATCATGAAAGACACACCTGCCATAATCAAGATTCATTCTACAACATAAAATACATGCACAATATGCCATGCACATCAGTAAACAACAAGCATGCATATTATAAATCCATATGTCAGAGGTAATAATTAATGCACATCGAAAATAAATATACAAGCAAGGAAACCATGACAGAGAACACTTATCTTAAACAAAACCAGTCACCAACTAGATGCAAACCAAGGACGTTCCACCCAATCTTAGACACTACAATTCCAAGTCTCAAAAACAATGTCACCCCTGAGCCAAGGCTATAAGTCCATAAGGACGAGTTCTAGAGTGACACTCAACTTTCCAAACCAGACAAGAGTCAATCTCTCACAAGTTTCTCAACACAAAAAAATCCAAGAAACACCATCTCTCTCTTCTAACCGGCCTACACCACCCAAAGACAATGAACCCCCTTCACTGCCACACAAACCCTCAGGCTGTCCAATTCTTTCCAAGGATCTAGTGCATCTCGTCAAGAATCTCCATGTTGGGACTCTCAAGATTCACAACTGTGAACAAGATTTAGCTCTTGCCAATGCATCTCAGGAATACAGGCACCAACTCATGGCTGGAATTCACCAATAGTTACTACAACCAACAAAACAATGACTTCGTTCCCCAACAATTCATTCCCATGTCCCAACCAAGAACCACAACGAATGAGGAATAACGAATGAGAAAATAAAATGAAGAGTGAACCCCTAAACAACCCAAAGAGGGGTTTATATATTTACTTGGAAATCAAGAACCACATGGTCGTCCCCCAAGAATCTCATGCAACCACTTTTCTCAATTAAAACCAAGATGGGTATATAAAATAATAATAAAAGACTTGGCCTCTTTATCCCCCCCCAACCTCTCTCATGGAATCATAGCCCCCTATAACTCTGTCATTGTCTATCTTGCAACCATCAATGTATTTTGTTATTAATAACAATCAAAGTAATACATTTCCTAGGCACTCCATCCCCTTTTCAATTGTTTAGGCACTCTGCCCTTACGTCAAATAAACAAAATGAATTATTAATTTGGGGAACTCTGCTCCCAAGTAGCATCTTCAAGACTATAACAGGTCCACTAAACTTTTACCATCTCTATGACTCGATTATGGAGATTTTTGACTTTTCTGTCCAATATGTGCACTTGCTGGACCTAAAAGTCTCCTTCTGGGCTCTACCTAAATCAAATTCCAATCAATAGCATGGTTAGGATAATTCACATACTTTTTCAGCAAAGAGACATGAAATAAATTATGCACATTCATGGAAGTAGGAAATGAAAGGATGTATGCAACTAGCCCTATTTTGTCCAACATCTCAAATGGACCACAAAATTTGGCGGCTAGCTTTGTACAACTACCCAAATTTAATGAGCTCTTCTTGGGATTAACTTTCAAAAACACATGCTCTCCCACTTGAAAGTCTCTAGTTTTCCTATTCTTATCTGCATAACCCTTCTGTCTATCCCGTGTTGCTTTCCATTTTTTCTTAATTTTAACAATCTAGGTTTCCATATCCTTGAGCAATTTCATCCCAAGTACTACTATGTCTGTTGGGTTGTCCTATCTCACAGGAGTATTTCATTTTCTACCATACAGAGCTTCAAATGGCCTCATATTCAATGAAGCATGATACCCATTATTATAGGAAAATTCAACCAAATGCAAGTAATCTTCCCATTTAGATGGTTTATCCATCACATACATTCTTAACATGTCTTCAATTACTTGGTTGAATCTCTTTGTCTGCCCATCTGACTATGGATGGTATGTTGTGCTAAAGTTCACATTTGTACCAAATTCTTTAAATAATCCCCTCCACAAATTTGAAGTAAACCTTGTATCTCTTTCTGAAACTTAGGTATTGCCTTAGGTATCCCATGCAACCTAGCAATTTCCCTCATGTAAGTTTCTGCAATATTAGTTTTTGTATGAGTCGTTTTTATAAGAACGAAATGAGCAGTCTTTGTCAATTCATCCACAACTACCATTATTTAATCATGTTGCCTTGTTGTCATGGGAAACTTAGTGATAAAATCAATGGTTACCACTTCCCATTTCCTCTCTAGAATTGGCAATGGTTGTAGCAAACCCATTGGGTGTCTATGCTTGGTTTTCACTCTTTGACATTCCATACATATGGCAATGTAAGCAAAAACATCCTTCTTTATTCCTGGCCAAAAGAATTGGCTTCTTACTACAACAATTGTTTTCTACTAACCAGGATGTTCGACATATGGAACATTATGCATTTCTCTTAACTCCAAATTCATAATTTCTCTAGAACTAGGAACATAAATTCTATTGTGATGAATAAGTAATCCATCTTCCTTCATCTCATACCCTTTGAATTTATGTTGTACATTTTCTTGTTGCAAGATTTCTTTTACCTGTAGGTAATGTTGTTTTATAACAACAACATTTAAATTTCTGCTCTATAAATATGAACTATGCATACTAATGGTTGTAGCATACATGCAATGTACTCTTCTACTGAGTGCATCAACATTTTTTTTTTCTTTTGATATGCTTGATGTCAAAATCGATCTCACTTAAAAATTACATCCATCTAGTTTTCCTGGCATTCAAAGTTGGTTCTTCAAAAAGATATTCTAGACCACTATGGTCTATCCTTAATTCTAATTTATTTCCCATTAAATAATGCATCCACATCTTCAAAGAATGAACTATGGAAGCAAACTCCAGATCATGTGTGGCATAATTTCTCTCATGTTCTTTAATCTTTCTCGATTCATAACTAATCACATGCCCATTTTGAGTGAGGACTCCACCAAGTCCCTCTTTGCATGCATCTGTACATACCAAAAAATTCTCATTTGAGTCAACAATATTTAAAATAGGTGCACTAGTAAGTAATTCCTTCAACAAATTAAAATTATATTCACACTTTTTTGTCCATACAAACTTATTTCCTTTCTTCTATGAAGAAGTGACAGGATGAGAAATCTTAGAGAGTCCTTCTATAAACCTCCTATAGTATCCGACTAATCCCATAAAATATATGACTTATGAAACATTCATGGGTGTTTTCCATCCTCTAATGGCTTCAATTTTCTCTGAATCCACTGCTATACCTTCTTCTGAAATAATGTGACCCAAATAATGGATCTGCTCTTGGTAAAAAGAGCACTTACTAATACTGGTATAAAGTTGATGTTCCCTTGTCACTTGCAATGCCAACCTCAAGTGGTGTTTGTGTTCTTATTTTGATTTAGAATAGATAAGTATGTCATCCAGAAACACGATGACAAAATGATCCAAATAATTTCTAAATATGTCATTCATCAAGCAAATAAAGACAACTGGTGCATTGGTCATTCCAAATGGCACCACTACAAATTCATAATGTCCATGCCTGGTTCTAGAGGTTGTCTTATTGATTTCTTCTTCCTTGATTCTTACTTGGTGGTATCCCGATCTCAAATCTATCTTTGAAAATATCTTTGCTCCTATTAGCTGATAAAAAAGGTCATCGATTTTGGGTAGAGGGTATTTGTTCTTCACAATGGATTTATTCACATGTTTAAAGTCAATGCATAGCCTCAACATTCCATCCTTCTTTTTGACAAAGAGTATTGGTGCTCTCCAAGGTGAAACACTTGGGCATATGTACCCTTTCTTCAACAATTCCTCTAGTTGCATCTATAATTATTTTAATTCTAGTGTACTCATTCTATAAGGAGTTTTTGATATTGGGGAAGCTCTTGGTTCTAAATCAATTAAAAAAACTATCTCCCTCTTTGGTGGCAATCCTAGTATTTCTTGGAATACATCTTCAAACTCTTGCAATATTGAAAAATCTTCAAGGCTTGGCCCTTTGGTATTTTTTGGCTCCTCCACATGAGTTGCATGCATTTGACTTCATTTTCTAAAACATATCTTCAATTGTAAGGCTGAAATCTCCCTTATAGAAATGGGTCTTGGAATTCCTTTTACAATGCTTTGTTTTTCTTTCTTCATCAAGGCATGTAAATGTCTTGTCATGATAGTCTAGGACAACATGGTGTTTGTCCATCCAATCCATTCCAATTAGGTTGTCAAAATATCCTAATGGTATGATATTCAGATCAACATTAATACTCAGTCCATTCCAATTTATTGGACAACCTTTAGAGGTCTCATTGATCCTTCTTTTGGTTTCAATGGCTAATTGAACCAAACCTAGTTATTCAAGTTTACTTTTCTCCAAATGAAGTTTGTCTACTACTTCAGGATAAATGTAACAATGAATTGCTCCCGATTCAATTAAAATAGCAATAGGATGATTAATGATCTTACCTTCCACTTCAGTCATATTGGATTGTTATTCGTCTTGTTGATATTCTTAGGTTGCATATATTCTTGGAATACTTTTTCCCATGTCTTCTACTATAGAGAAATCTTGGATGTTGTGCATAGTCTTCATTTTATCTCCTCTGTGAGGGAAATCCTTGTACATGTGGTATTCTTTACATCCCCAACATTGGATTGGTGGTCTTCCCCTTTTTCCCTAGGAGTCTTCTTTATTGGATTCATTCTTATCCACCTGATCTTGTTGATTTTTATTAGGCTTGTTTCTCCTGAAATGAGGCTTGAATCCCTTTATTCTCTTACTGGAATTATCCCTCTTCTTATTCCTCCAATATTTTTGCAACTATTCTCTACCCTTGCCTTGTTCATACATGTATTTAGCCTTTCTAATGGTTTATGTCAAATTTCTAGGCTCACATATTGAATCTTTTCCTTATAAAATGATGGAATTCCACTTAAAAATCTTTGTATCTTTAACTTTTCATATTTGATAAATCCCACATACTTTATCAATCCTAAGAACATATTTTCATATTCTCCCATGGTCATGCTCCCCAACTTAAGTTTGAAGAATTCTTGCATCTTCTTGTCATAGTAGTGCTCTAAAAGATACTCTTTCTGAAAATGACACTTGAACTACTTCCAAGTGATCTTGTTCACATTAATGTGCTCCACTTTATTCAACTAATCCCACCACATAACAACTTTTCTATGCAAATATTAGGTGGAAATTTTGGCTTCTAGATTGGAGGAGTAGTTTTTCAACTGAAATTACTTCCTAATTCCAAGTAATCAAGCTTCAACATCATCTTCCATTTCTGTTTCGCCATCAAAGGATGGTGGCTTAAGCTTCCTTAGCTCTCCTTGTAAACCATCCCACTCATGTCTTCTTCTTTGATGTTTGACATGAGGCACTTTTGGACTACTCCTTGAATCCTCATATGCATAAGACATCTTAGTTGAGTAAGGAGGTGAGTGATGTCTATGAGTTCCATTGACCCTTATGATTGGTTGTCTCTTCTGTAATTATCTCTTCTTTCATATTGTCTGCCTTCTTCCCCCTTTCTTGAACCTAACCCATTCCTTGCTTGTCTCTGCAATTGATTTATGCTTTGCATCATTTGGGTATTTGTTTGATTATGTTATTTCATCATCTTCTCATTATCTACTTTGTAACTCTGCACTTCTATTCTCAAACTTCTTATTGTCTCTATTAATTTTTTTGGCTCTTCTCTTCTCATGTGTCCATTAGACTTTGTCTTTACATTCCCAACACTAATATTCTAACCTTTTTATTCTCTTTCATAACCGAAGGCTTTTTTGCCTTCCTCCATTTCCAAAATCTGCATTCTTAGCTTGAATTGACATGTTTATACTCTTAATTCTGCAAGAAAGTGTGTATGCAACATAATTTTTGTTAGAAAAAAATGAATAGACATGGACACACATTTTTGGGAAAAGGACTGTAAAAACATATTGTATTTTTTTTTGTTTCATTAAGGTCACCAATCATCTTCTTCTGAGTTGATTGTAACGTATATTCTCATAAAAAAAAAATAGGTGCATAACTGAATTCCTTTCTTCAATATCTTTCCAAGGACTATTCATTTTCCCAATTTCAATCTCGAAGAAAAAAGTTATGGTCTTATGAAGTTTCTGAAATTTTCCCCTTCTGCAGAGGTCTTTCATGCTAACGTGGTATCCACGTGTGCTGGATGACATGGTATATGATGCAGTTCCAACATGGTAACTAACTTGTCCACCATCCCACTAGGGTATTGGCAATAGGGATATCACTCAATGAACTCATGCATTTTCAGGGGTCCGATATGGGCCCACCGACCCAATATCCGATAGCCAATATCTAGTTGGCACCCTGGACATGTGGCACAAGCTCTACCTGCCACCTACCCTAACATGTGGCATGATGTTCTCTTGACACGCCATCTCCTCCATATATCTCCTCCACTCCTGTGTTGCCACCTGTTCACTTTTCATTGGCTCGCTTACATCATCATGGTGTCACCCTAATGTCATACACACCTGCTCTGTTCACTTGCAATCCACAAGCTTTAGAACCTTGTCCCCAGAACCATGCCCTATTGTGTATCGAGTTATTGGGACTTCTAAAGAAACAGGTTCATAATCCTCTAAGGCTTGATACTCTGATATCTAAGGTGTGATTTCCTCTTGATCTTGATCAATGGTTGATTTTTTTCAACCAACAAATCCGAAGACGAAGATGTAGGGTCACTACAGACGATGGTAGGGGAGAAGGTGGAACCTTTTTCAGAACCCTGACCCATCGGGTATCAGGATACCATGCTAACATTGAGGACAAAACTTGAAACTTCTAGGGTTCTGATATGGCCCACCGACCTACCGTTTATCAACTATTGGCTCTCCCACACACTATACCACTGCATGCTTCTGAAGAAGATCCCCATGGGATTCTTCATTTAAACATGATATTCTCAAGTGTTTCTAGGCATATGGAAATCCAAACACTTGATAAACCTTCATGTTGGGTATGTGTTATATTCTTTGCATGTGTGTGTGTGGGTGCGTCAGATACGACAACTGCGTCTTTCGGTCCGGTCTTTTGGGGCGGTTTTTGCTATTTTTAGCGGATTTTGCTATTTTTAGCTGATTTGTAAATTAATCCCGGATTAAGGGATTAGGGTTTTGGTATCTACGGAATACCTAAAAACATT
>JZKD02S2255038.1:391181-409202 GCA_000966675.3 Picea glauca | reverse complement strand
TCCCGGTTGAGGGTTTCCGGTAAAGATCTCTGTGTATTCTGTGTATGAGCCATTGATTAATTTCTGTATTGCTTAAGAATATATATGCATTGCTTTACTTCACAGGTTTAAAACTGACACTTCACCCAAACAAAATTAACGACAAGGTGTGTTGTCACAACCCAACAATCTCCATCTTGACAACAATTTCCTGATACCTTTCCCAACGAATAAAACATCACCTTCCTGTAAGCCAAGAGAAGCCAAATACCACCATAGATTCTCTAACAATACTAGTTGTGTGAACATGTTTGCACAGTTTTCTCCAATATGGACAACTCCATCTCCACTGAATCAACATAACCACAAACTAAATGACTTCAACCATTGTAGGTGACACTTGTGCTTCTCATATATCGAAGCACCCATTTCCATGCTCTTTACTTGGTTTTTCCATGTGTCCATTGACAATACCAACTGCATGTGAAATATTTAAACATTCCATCACAATCATCATCCTTCCTACTGCATTTTCATAAGGTACACGAGACATATAATCATTTCTTCCTTACTACTAGGACATAAACTTGAAGAAATCTTACTATGAAAGCTAAAGGGATATTTACCAGTTTCACAAATTTCATACTGAACCTCGTCAATGACAACCACAACTTACCATGTTCTCCGTCTTTTTGTACTTCTATGCCCAATATTTGTTTTTTTTCTCCTAGATCCTTCATCAAAATTCCTAGCCAACTGAGTCTTTAACGTACTGATATCAACCATGATTTGCTTGCAACAAACATATCATCAACATAACACCAAGATAATGAATATTCCATAACACAATGATCATGATACTCACTTCTTAACAAAGTTTGGCTCACCTTGTAGAAATCAAACATCTTGTACCAGTTCCTAGTTACCTTAGGCAATACAATGATTCCCTGAGTTTGCAAATAAATTTCCCTTTGCGATCTTGAACAACTCTAGATTTTTCCATGTCCATATCTCTACTAGTGATAATTTATGGATAGTAGGATCCCGCAATCTACATCCCTTAATTCCATCACCATCACTAATAGAGATATACTTCCTTAACCAAATCTAGCCAAGCCAACCAAGTGAGGCTTCACCCGTCCAAGTGAAATTATTATGTAAAATTTAAAGTGGAGAGTACAAAATAATGAGGTTTTATGTTTTAAGATAACATCGATTGTGCTGTTACTTATTCGATTTGCTACATTTTGTCTTGCATGGTAATGCTACTAAAAGTACGTAATTCTAAGTGATGATTTTGACAAAAATACTTTTGTTCCACTAACAACAACAACTACTTAGTTCCCTTTTCCCTTTTGTTGTTAACTTGTTTACCACACCAAATCTAATCAACACTTTTTCTTGGACCAAAGATAATCAACGCCTTGGCCTCTTTAGCAAGGAATATAGCATGATAAGTATCAACAAGTACTTTATTTAAAGATGCGTCATAGTTCATGAAATTTTTAGGATTATATTTTATTTAATCACTCTCCATCTATAAAATTAGAGAAGACAAGGGAAATCCACAAGTGCTAGAAATGTGTCAAAGTCCTCACTTAGGACACTTAATATGTAGGTGAGTGAATGACTATATTTCTCAAAAAAATAATCCAAAGCGTTAGATCAATTTGTAGATCCTCTTGTGTGAAAGTTCACTGAGGTCTTTGGATCAAATCCCATTACTTATGTTGAGTTTACCAACCAATATGTAGGTTGGCGGTTAAGTGTATTGTCTAGTGGCATTCAAAGGGAAACAATGATTTTTTTCCAGGTTACAAAGCCCAGGGAAAACCCCCAAGTACTTCCCCTCATTTTGAGGATGGTACCAAGGTAAACCCTAGAATCTTTAGGGCACAAGTCCGACAAAGGGAAACAAGGATTAAAATAATAAACATTCTATAATAACCATGAAACAAGGAAGACAATGCATAATAAATAGAAAAATCTAGATTCATATTCATTCAAGAAATAATTGTACAAATTTTCCTCCTTACCCAAGAGAGGCAAGGAGACATAACACCCACCTCAACTAACTCCATAGTCACCTCTCCTAAAAGTACATTAACTCATAAATACAAATATATCTAAGTGGATAAAGTGTCAACCATAATGTCAAACTTCAAATGTTGAAAACGGTGACAACATGCCCCCACCACTATCATTGTCTCACCCTAAAAACAAGTAGATTTGTAAATCAACTCAAGCCATATGCAAAAATCCCAAACTCAACTGCAACCAAATAATCATATGCATGTATGCTAATGTGCAAACCATTAATATACTAACTCCTACTGCTACTTTATGTACTCCTCTGTAGGTCACCCATCCCATGGATGTCACAATTATCTACTCAAATCCTACTACTCTTGTGTGCTCTACTCATCCCCGCATATCTTCATGATACCCCTCCTTTATGTAGTGTGGGTGGCCATCCCCCTCATCTCTAATAATCTCTCAAACTAATTAGAAGGTCCCTATGGTTATTAGTTCATTCTACCATAATATAAAGGTATCGACTAGTGTAAACACCAGGTCTATGGAAATTAATGTTGAATATTGGGTTCACTCCTATTCTACATCAACATCGTGCAAATTAGAGACATAAATCCTTGTCATCAACTAATGTCTCTGCAATCATCACAACATATGCACAAGGCTCGAATATATATCAACTCTTCGCCATCGCTGCAAAAACTATCGTTAGATCTCCAAAACATGATCCATCTCTACAAAAAATATCGTTAGATTTCCAAAATAGGAGCCATCTCCTACATATATGAATGTAGTGTCAACATGGATTTGGTCATAGATCAATAAAAAACACATAGTGGTCAATCTAATTAAAAACCAACTCTATAGTCATCCTTGAGCACAATCACATAATCTCAAAACAATGCTTGCAATTAAACTCTAGAAGAAATATTAAACTATAAATCAATGAACTCATGGTGTCAAGAAGCAATGAGACCATTGCTACAAAATTTCTTTGATCCAAGATCATCTACCAACACCTTGGAAACTATGTACTAGCATGACCAAAAGTAAGAAAATCCCTTAAATGTTGTCTCTAAGAACATTGATGATGTTCATTACTACAACCCAACATGGTAATTGTAAGGACCCAACTTGAGGTGACATTGACAATGGCACAATGAAGGGCGTGCCTGACATACTTGGAAAGTTGCACGCTGAGTCCTTATGTTTTGGTAGCCTTGGTGATCGATTCATGTTGCTTCGTGAGATGATTAGGATGATGCACTAGTGTGTAGGGTAGGAGGACCAAGGATGTCTTCTGTAGCAGGGGTAGACAACCAATGAGGTGCTACATAGATGGGTTCAACAGAGGACGACACAACATGGCAATGTGATAGATTGTGTGTGCTATCCATGGAAAGGAAATAATGTTGATAAGTGCATCGAAGATATGTGAAGGCCTAATGAAGGAGGGACATGATCTTCATGAACTATTGTGTATTGGCTTAGAGGGATGACAACATGGTTTCATGTTGGGAAATGGGTTGTTCAGGGATGCTTGGCTTGGGGGAGGTGACAGTAGGTTACCTATGGTTGGGTGGTGATGATGCATCATCCCCTATGGTGAAACAAATACTCTTGCATTTTTCATTCTTGAAGGTGCTTGGCTTGGGTTTGGTCAGGACATGTCAGTTAGGCATATTTTGGATTATACAAGTGGTTAATGGTCATGCCCAACTAGCAAAGTCACGCAAATGTTGCCTAGTGACTAAACTTTTTGAGTAGTATAAAATACTTTGAACAAAACGAAAATCTAACCTATTAACAATGACTCTCAAGTATACTCTAACTCAAGAATAATCAAAGACAAAGGATAGAATCATCTCATTATCTTCTTGAACATTATAAAATCTAGTTCATTAAGACTCATAACTTAATACAAGTAGGACCACCTGCTTTAAAAAGAGACTCGAGCTTAATCCCCTTTCTCAATTTACATGGGACTAAAGATTGACTAATTATGCAATTGGATTCAATATCATATAGTAATTCATACAAATCTCGAATGATAGTGCACATAGTATATTAAACTTATTCTCCACATCATCATCCACACTATGAAAGTCAATCCGAATTTGTTGCACCAAAATTATCTCATAATAGGCACACGTGTGAATAGTTGTGGGCATCTCAGTGAAATGTAAGTAGTAGAAAGGGAATTTCAAGGCACAATTGTCATTACACAATACTTCAACGTGCTTCTTCATAGCGATAGTGGAATAGGTTTTGGGTTATGGATTATCATGTGTTGGCTTAGATAGATGACAACATGGTTTCACTTTGAATAATGGGTTGTTCAAATATACTTGGTTTGGGTTGTTCAAATATACTTGGTTTAGGGAAGGTGACAGTAGGTTTCCTATGATTGAGTTGTGATGATACATTATCCCCTATAATAAAACGGCTTTCTCTACTGCCACTAAAGCTAAGGGAGGAAAAGTCATTGATTTTCGGGGCAATAGAAATTAACAACATTAAAAAAGATTCAAATAATAAACATGAAACAAGAAGACTTGCGCATTAAATAGAAGAAGAATCTGGATTCATATTCCAATTATACAAAGGAGACAAAGAACTTTCAAATCTTAAAAGTATGTAATCCCAAAAATTTTGTCGAACAATATAACACTCCCCTTTGTAACCTATCAAGAAGACATTATAAAGAAGTAAGGGACCGTTACCATGGGTAACAACAATCTCAATTAATTTTATAATAATTTTTTTATTAAATATATTAAGTGATAAATACAAACATATGTGAAGAAAGTCTTAATCATAGTGTTAAATGTTAATTGTCCAAGCTAATGGTCAATAATGTTCTCCATCTCAAAGTGGGACCATCTCGAAAAATGGGAAGAAAAGGAAAATCAGATAACAACATTCTCACCTAAAACATTTAAAATACGGACGAGTGAATGATTTTATATAATATATAAGAATACTTTAATTAGGGTTATTGTAGTTTTCAATTGATGGTGGAAAATGTTCCACAACACACCCCAAAAAAACCAAATGAATGTGTAACATTATCAACAATTGAACTAACTAACATACCATGTTTTAAAATTAATTATGGTGGCATAATTTTTTTATAGTGGTATTTTTAACAATTTCATATGCATAATGTATAGTATACCTTTGAAACAAGTAAATCAGAATGAAACAAAAGTAAATCAGAATGTTGAAGTGAATTGATACATAGATATGGAGGACAAGGTAATAAAGGAAATTGTTCTACCTCATATGTCTTGGAAAGGAGGATTGAAAAGTCACGGTAGAAGTTGAAG
Organism: Picea glauca; assembly: GCA_000966675.3. Lineage (NCBI taxonomy): Eukaryota > Viridiplantae > Streptophyta > Pinopsida > Pinales > Pinaceae > Picea > Picea glauca. The sequence goes on along the minus strand of JZKD02S2255038.1, from coordinate 403,860 downwards.
TTTATTCTTAAATTAGTGTGGTAATTGGTGGCCTTGAATTTGAATTGCATGGAGATCTCAACAACGACCTCATCAAATATATTAAATGTATTAATTAAGTTAAGATATATATAGTATGTAGAATTGCATTATAAACTATCCATTCCCTTTTTAAGACTCACTTTAATTCTTTAAAAGTATGGTATTCAAAATATTTTTAGTGCTTTTTAAAGCAAGCGAGCATGGTCGTTTCCTAAGTATGAAATACAAAATGAAAAAGTGGTTGCTAATTTGAGGAACACCATCATTCACATGTGTTAATTACAATTATTATTCATCGGTCAATGTTGAAAATACTCTTAGCTTTGTCAAGAATTAAAATACTAAAAAACTTGCTAGGCAAACAATGTTGAAGTTTTTGGAGGACGAGTGAGGGTTTGGACCTTCGAACACGACCACATGAGATTTAGCCTTCAAGGTATGATGTGTGAAATTCCACTTAATCCACTAGAGAAAACTAGTATTCACCCATCACATATTGAAAGAAAAAACACCATTTTGATTGAAATCCACATATCATGCAACGTCTGAGACAACATAAGTTACTTGCATGAAGTGTAAGGGATGGGATGAGAATGCAAAGACGAAGGAGACACAAAAAAAAATGTAAAGTTTGATAACCACACATGTTTCTCCATCACATATACAAAAGGAAGAGTGTCATTGAATTAAAGACTACATATCATTCACCATTAATTGAGTGAAAGTTATTGAATGTTAAGTGATAGCATGTGATGTGGAGGAGAAAGGTATGGATTGGGCTAAGGATGGAAGAGTGTCATTGAATTAAAGACTACATATCATTCACCATTAATTGAGTGAAAGTTATTGAATGTTAAGGGATATCATGTGATGTGGAGGAGAAAGGTATGGATTGGGCTAAGGATTGTAGGTGAGATGGTTAGCCCAACTGCCTCTAATCCTTTAGGGCTCCAGAAGGAGTTCAAGACAAAAATGTGTTGAGCTAATGATAAATGCCCAATGATGTGGAGGTTTCTTGGTCTTAAAGAAGGGTATGACATAAATAATGAGTGTATCACTTTATTATTCCTCGGTAGGTAGGAAAGGAGTAGTCCCCATATTGATTGGCCTAGTGGATACTTTGTCATCAATGGAAAATAAGAAGAAGAGAAAGAAATGAACAATGAAAGAAATCTGTCAACAAAAGAATCATGTTCGTGTTGTTGTTTCCATCCATGTACTTGTAATTTACATGTTGAAAGAAAATAGAATTGTTGATAGATATGAAAGAGGCCAACAAGGATAGGTGGAAAACGACCTAAGATGTCATTTTTGGATTTCATATAAACACCTTTAGCATTCTATAAGACATGGGAATTCACAAATATTATTTGTATTAAAAATGTTATAAATTAGAAAATTAACTTTAAGGTACATTCTCTAAGTTGAATTGACATAGTTATTAATACTATTAAGAGTTTTAGTACATTATGCTTTTTTATGGTTTTTTTTTTTTTTTAATGTTTTGGTTAGTATTAGAGATTTAATTGATAGATTTATGAAGACAATTTTTGATTAAGAAGTTGAGGTTAAGAAAATATATTCTACCATAAATTACTAAGAGATTTGATTGATAGATTTATGAAGACAACTCTTGATTAAAAAGTTGAAATTAAGAAAATATATTCTACCATAAATTATTGAGGAATAATCACACTCATAAAAATAATCACACTCAACCTACCGTAATGACCCTTTGTGTAGTGTAGATAAATAAACCATAAAAAAAACAAACATATTATAAATAAAAATCAAATATAAGTAACAATAATAATACCCCACTTTAACCATTAAAAAAATTAAAAAAAGCCCATTTACACGTTATTCTTTTTAATTATTGTTAATAAAATAAATACATAACTTAAAAATTAATTAATTTTATTTCAAACTTAAGTAAGAAAAACAACAATACCCCACTTTAACTACCAACAATACCCCACTTTAACACATTCTAACTACCACTATTAAACAAAATACATGACTTAAAAAGGCATTAATTTTATTAGATGTTAAACAACCTTCAAATGGTGACGTGTCTACTAAATAGTAGAACTCGTTAAAAATTACGGCCTCGCCATTTCATAAGATCCTACTTCTTTCTATTTATGTGATATTTAAGATATCGTACTCAAATATAACGGACGTTTTATTTATTTTGCACGTCTAAGTAAAAAATACACACTTTTAGTTGAGGATGTCATCACTTGTAATTAAGAGCGGACATAAACGTGTAATTTTATTCAACTCGAGATATTCATCACTTGTAATTAAGAGCGGACATAAACGTGTAATTTTATTCAACTCGAGATATTTTAATTAAGTATCAAAGTAGGATTTTTTATTTTTTTATAAACTGTGTATAGGTTGTAAGAGAATGTTTTATCGGTAAGAGGTTAAATTGTACTCTGAGGGAATATTGTATTTTATGTATGGGACTAAGATTAGATGTTACTTCAAGGTACATGAATCCACTACTATAGCTTCAACGATAACAATACATGTTGGAGCAGGCTATTTTGGGAGCAAAGTTTGAGGAAACAGTACAACAAACAAGGTAGAATGGACCAAGGAAGCAGCACGCGGTGGGAACAAAGGAAAAACAGTGCGGCAGAATTTTGGATTAGCACATGAAGGCAATTAGAATGTGGACAAGTTGAGTCCACTTAGAATTAGGGTTTCGCATTATAATGTAAGGTTTTTACCCACTTTTGAAGTATAAATATGATGTATGAGGTAGATAGGAGGTATCATTCGATCATCTTTTTTAGCATGTTTGAAGTATCTGTTGAGAACATTTATGAATTTTGAAGTAATCAGTTTTGGTTGTATGATCTGAGGAGATCTAGTGATGTTGAGTCAAATGAAGTATAACTAAGGGTCAGGTCGCAAGCTGCGGAGCTTGGTGCGACACTGGTCCGCCTCACATATATGCATTATAAATGCATCTTTTGATGTAAAGCGCGCAACGCGAACTTTTGATGAAGAATAATAAGAAGAAACAGTTCTTTGTGGATGTAGCCCAGGGGGGTTGAACCATGGTAAACCTTGTATTATTGTGTGGAATGGTTCCCTTATGTGTTATTTATGCTTTTAAATGCTTATTATGTTGAATGAATGAATACATGAATCTGTTAAGGTTATTTTACATCGCGCACTAGATTAGTTATGGAATGAATGTTAAGGGTTAATTGAATGGTAAATCTAATGAATGGTGAATGTTGAAGAAGAAGAATAGTAGTATGCTTGACATCCCCAGGAGCAATATCCCTTCCATAATTGCAGACATCTGAGTCATGCAATCACCCATAAGCCATCTCAGGTGAGACTGTGTTGTGCACTTTGTGCACAATGTTGCCTTCTGGTTTACCAAAGGAGCCGATGGTTTCTAGGGTTTTGTTGGAGAACTAAGGTATAACCAAAGTCAACCCATACATCCAACAAATGGTTCCATTACTGATCGGAACTCGGAAGAACAACCTGGAAGGGATTTGATGAGGAAAGTGAAGAGAATGCAATGGTATAAAGGGATGTTCAGGCCATGGAATCCTATGAAGCAAGAGATTTAAAGATAGTTGGAAACAAAGAAACTCGAGTTTGCGCAGAAAAACAATAGAAGATTAGGGTATACATTGCGCTAGTATCTATAGAGGTATGTGTTTATTGATTTTCATGAGGCATGTTTTTGTTATTTTCCATAGTTGTTATAGGAGTGGATATTGAGGTTGAAGGATACTCATCCAACTAATCGAATAAGGCTAGTTGAGTGGACTACTGAGAATATTGTGCGGTTGGAGAGGGTTAATAATAAATTCAAGTGCATAGTGGATTTCTGATTAGACAGTATTACTATAGGGTTTATTACTAAATTTGTAGTCGATACAACAAAGTCTTACACTGCTGCAGAGTAGGAGTTTTTGAAAGGACCAAGAGGAAGGTACATTAGGTCACTTTACACATCAATCAAGATATTACTGCATGATATAAAGGCATGATGACCATGGATTCAGAAAACTATATCACTTTGCGTGCATGGGGGAATTGGGGGAAGCACTAAGGAAAATATGAGATATGGAGAAGGCTTTGGAGAGAGGCCACAAGAAGGAAGTAATGGACCCCATCATGATGGATGAGGAACATACTAGGGAAATAATAAGGAAAGGAGGAGTGACATGCAACAGATGACCCTACCTGTATAAGATCAATAGTAAGAAGAGGGTAGTAGCCGAGCGAGAGGGATTGGACAGTGATGAGGAAGAGGTAGAGGATCTTCGTGTGACGGGGCAGATTGAGGAAATCTTGCGCGCCACATATGAGAGGAAAACCAAAGGTCAGAGGTCTGACACAGAAGAAAGCTCTCCATTCAATATATGAATTAGTGTGGAACCCACAACCCCATGTGCGAATAAGACAAGTAAAGACGAAGAAACGTTCATATAACAAGTGATTAGTGGTAGAAGGATTTTAGTAGGAAGTGGGTCCAGTGGAAATTCAAGCAGAAGTATAAGCTCAACAAGTAGTAGTCAAGTATCTACACCACGCGGAGGTGGTAGTACAACAAACTTCACAATGGAAAGACAAGATCCAACTATTCGGTTACCAGAATTTTGTGGAGAAGGGTCGGATGACCCAGAGAAACACTTGTTCATTTGTGAGAAGATTTGGGCATCTAAGCAGATTACAGATGAAGATACAAAGTTTGCATAGTTGGAAATCACATTCAGAGACCGCACACTAGACTGGTATATGGGTCTCACAGTAAATAATCCAATGATAGCGCCTACAAATGTTGCAGATGTGAAGAAGCAATTGATTGATGAATTTCATCGACCTAGTTTAGACCAGTTCATGAATGAGATGATAGAGATCAAACAGAATCTAGGTGAGTCAATCTGGGAGGTTGATTAGAAGTTCAAGAGGTTAAAAGGTAAGTTGAAGTACCCTATTACTGATATGCAACATAGACAATTATTTGTTAACTCTTTATTGTCACATTTGAAGTATCCATTGGGGCAACAAAAGTTTCAAACTCAGGCTCAAGCCTTGGAAGCAACCTTGTAGTTAGAGGAAATTAGTATAAGCATACAGATCCAACTGTGAAAGAGCTAAGAGCAGATATAAATAATCTAACATTCCAGTTGAATCAAAATAAGGGAAAGGAAAAAAGTGAAGATGTCTGGTGTACATTATGCAAGACAGAAGGTCACCATAAGAATGAGTGTCCATTATTTGCATAGTATATAGGAGTAGGTATGAAAAATATTTTATATTTAGGAGGACCATGGTGTGAGATATGTAGAACAAATGGGCATGATCCTTATCATTGTCCCATGATATAGAAGTATCAAACAATACCAAAGACTACATTTTGTAATTTTTGCAAGTCAGTTGGACATGAAGACAAGGACTGCAGAACTTTGGAAATAATGAAGGAGAGGACTTCAGATACTTACAGGGTACATGTTGAATTAATGACAGGACAACCTATGCAGCAACCACAATATAATACTGCACAATAGTTTGCAGGACAACCACAGTATAATAATGCACATCAATTTCAAGTGCCACCACAATATAATCAAGGACCACAGTACAATACACCACATGGAGATAATCAGGGTAACAGAGGAGGCTATAGAGGAGGATGTCATGGAGGAAGAGGATTTGGAGGAGGTTGAGGACCAATAGTTTTTCATAATTGTGAGAAACCTAGATACTATGCAAGAGATTGTCCATTACCACCTGTGACATGTATGTATTGTCGCGTAATAGATCACGAGACAGAAGATTGTCTGACACTATTAGTAAAGATACAGGACAAGAGGAACCAAAACAATCAGAATGTCCAATGGATTTCTATGGAAAACAGAGAAGAGGATGGGAAGAAGATCAACATATTTACTAGAGGTAGAGCTAAGATAGGAGATGATGCAGCAAAGCAAAACAAGGATATACACCAGTGGATGAGGAAGAATGCAGAATATGAACAGAATTTTGATGCACGCAAAGAGAAGGAGGATTTCAAAGAGGTGAGACATGAGATTTTGAAGGATAATGTTGCGTCTACTTTAGGAAAAAATCTAGTAGATGAGATACCAATGTATGACATGCCCCAGTTATTTGATCAGACCAGCAAGGAGCAGCCTACATAAAAGGTCAATAATTTGAGAAACTTTTTGGTATCTTGTATGAAATTGTTGAATGATAAGCCATCTCTGCAAGTGTTACAAAATCTGTTAGAGAAGTGTAATGTTGGGGAATAAGGGGTAAAGAAAGTTATTCGAATCCTTAAGAAGAGAAGAACAAGTAGGGAATTCAGGTTGAATGCAAACATAAGCAATTTCAATATGGGGGATACCATACTAGATTTGGGTTCTGAAGTGAATGTTTTGCTTAAAAAAACATGGGAAGCTATGGGGTAACCTACATTGGGGTATTCACCTATTCAGTTGAAGCTAACAAATCAACATAGAGTGGTTCCAATTGGTAGATTGAAGGGAATACCAATAGATTTGGATGGTGTGCGCACTATGGCAGACTTTGAAGTGATTGACATAGTAGATAACACTGCACCCTATCCAAGATTGTTGGGACTAGATTAGGCATTTGATAATTGGGATATTATCAATTTGAATACCAGGAATATGATCTTTGAATCAGGAGAATATGGAGTTATTGCACCATTGGATCCCTCAGAAGGAGGAAGGTATGTGGAACTTGCGACAGAAAAATTTATTACAGAAGATGTAAATTAGTTGTATATAACTATTGTGCGTGAAGAGGATTACATCAACCCAACTGCATATGGAATGTTGAGTTGGAGGAGTATTAGTTCTTGTGCTTCAAACTCTCACACATGAATGGAAAATTGACAACAGAGATTACATGAATTATCTACCAAAAGATGTGCCAGAATGACGCACGTGCTAGGATGGTTTGGTACATAGGTAAGAGAACCTCATACTTTTTATGGTCAGAATAATTTAGAAGAATTTTTAATGAATTTTGAGGTATAAGTTTTGGAGAATCAAATATTACAAGCACTAGACATTGCCTTGAAATAAAAACCTTCCCGTTGGTGGGGTACACAAAAGAAGAAGATTAATAATTGGTTTCATTGTAAGAGGTTAATGTGCATTTGATTTGGCACAGAGCAGGAAAACAATTTTTTGGAGAAGTATGATGGGATTGGACAACCCAGATAACAAATAGACATGTGTATGGTCCAATGGATATTGGTACCACCACAAGAATGGCCACATCATTTTATTCACACATTAGAAGGCATTCCAAAGAACTGATACACATAATAGGAACAATGCAGGGAAATTGCAAATTGGGGAGAAATGCAACATAATTTTGTGATTACATTTTCCTTTGAACTTGCGAGTCCAGAAATAGATACAGCGCTGAAGGTGGTAAGAGAAAGAATTTTTGAAGAAACTAAAGTGGAAATGGTGACAGCTTATCAAAATCAGCAGAGACAGACCGAAAAACAGTTGCTACACTGTTATCATGTCGCAGAAGAAGAGGACACGACATAAGAAAACTCGTGCAACATCAAGATTACAAAATTTGAAGGAGAGAGAGAGGTAGATGGTCCAAAGCTAGATTCAGAAGATTATGCTATACCCTTGAAGATAAATAAGGTAAATATTTTAACAACAAAAAACCCAAAGATTGCAAGTATTGGAGATTATTGGGATAACCACACAGTAGAAAGAATAACATAGTTACTGCGTGAATATAGTGATCTATTCCCGGCAACGTTCTCAGAGATGAAGGGATTAATAGGAGAACTTGGAGACATGAATATCCCTTTGAAACCATATGTTAAACCAATAAGACAGAGACCTTATAGGTCGAATATAGTGTATAAGCAAAAAGTGAAGGCAAAAATTGACAAGATGTTAGAATTTGGTGTCATAGAACCTGCAGAAGAATCAAAATGGATCATTCCTATGGTAGTGCATAAAAAGAAGCAAGGAAGAATTAGGATCTGTGTAGACTTGAGGAAGATGAATGATGCATGTTTTCATGATCCATTCCCTACCCCATTTATAGATGAAGTATTGGAGAATGTAGGAGGTCAAGAAGCTTATTCATTTATAGATGGGTTTTCAGGATAACATCAGACCAGGACACCACCAGAAGATCGACATAAGACAACATTTTCTATAGAATGAGGATCATATCAATATGAAATGATGCCATTTGGATTGAAGAATGCACTGCAATTTTATCCAGAGTAGTAGTAGAAACATTTAAGGATTTCATACATACGTTTTTGGAAGTTTACTTGGATGTTTGGACAGTTTTAAGTTTATTAAAGGATCATTTTGAAGTAATAATATTGTTGTTGGATAGGTGTAGACAGTTCCAGATCTCATTGAATATTAAGAAATGTATTTTCAACGCACCTTTTGGAACCTTGTTAGGGCATGTGGTGTGTAAACAAGGTCTATTGGTTGATCCTACGAAGATTGTTGTCATAGTTAATTTACCACCACCTAAGTCAGTGCGCCAGTTGAAGAGTACACTTGGTCAAATAGGGCATTACATGAAATTCATAAGGGGGTATGCACAGATTATTGCACCAGTGGAGAAATTGTTGAAGAAGGACATCAAATATCAGTGGAATGAGGAGTGCCAATAGAGTTTGGATATCTTGAAGGAGAAGATGGTAATTGTGCCAATTTTTTGTCTTTCCAGATTGGTAAAAGGAATTTCATGCGCATGTGGATGCATCTTCAATAGCACTTGGATCAATATTGACACAACCAGGAGAAGGTGATATAGATCACCCAATTTCATTTGCAAGCAGGAAGCTATCAGATTCAAAGAAGAACTACAATACTACAAAAAGGGGAGTAGCTATGGTATATGCAATGCAGAAGTTCATAAATTACTTGTTAGGCCAACACTTTAAGATGTTTACAGATCATTCTACTCTTAGATATTTGGTTAATAATCCAGTGTTGGGGGGGGGGGGAATCTATGGATGGTTACTATTGTTTCAGGAGCTTGACTTTGAAGTTGTGGTGAACCCGGGAATATTGAATGCAAGGTCAAACCATCTATCAATGATAACTAATGGAGAGGAACCAGGTAGTTTGGAGGATAATTTCCCAAATGCTCAACTATTTTTAGTTTAGATAGTTGATGAATATTTTAATGACATTATTGAGTTTATGAGTATAGGTTTTTCCCCAAGAGAATTTAATAATGTGAAGAAGAAGAACTTGGTGGTTAGAGTTGCAGACTAACAATTGATTGCAAGTCATTTATACAAGCTTGGTGCAGACAACACTCTCAAGATATGTGTGATGGAGCATGAAAGGCCTATCATTTTGGCAGAATCCCATGAAGGAATCACTGGAAGACATTATGTAGGGAAGTTATTGCGCATAAGATATTGCGTGCATTATTATGGTGGCTAAAAATTTACAAGGATTCAAAGGAATACTGTCATAATTGTGATGTTTGTCAGAGGGTTGGAAATCCATCTAGGAGGGATGAGATTCCATTGAGACCTCGGGTAACTTTGCAAGTGTTCAATAAGTGGGAAGTAGACTTTGTAGGACCAATTAATCCACCAACTACAAGATCAGGATCCATATATATAATTACAACGACATCATACTTAACTAGATGGGTTGAAGGAACAACAATGAAGGATTGTAGCGTAGAAACTGTAGCGTGATTTTTGTTTGAACAAGTAGTTACAAGGTTTGGATGCCCCATAATTTTGATGAGTGATCAGGGCACTCACTTTATCAATAGTACAATCCAAGAAATGCTAGAAGAATTTGAGATACATCATCAGAAGAGCACTCCATATCATCCTCATGCAAATGGAATAGTGGAAGCGTTTGACAAGATATTGGAGAATGCCTTGACAAATATTTGTAATGTAAATAGGGATCATTGGGATATGAAGGTACCAGCAGTGTTATGGGATTATAGAAACACATGCAAGAATATAACAGGGAAAACACCTTTTAGGTTGGTGTATGGACAAGAAGTAGTAGTTCCCTTGGAGTATTTGATACCAATTCTGCGCATTGCATCAATTACACAGTACAAGATAGTATATTTCTTGAAAATATTATATAGTTTGAAACTACTTTGTGGTCATGGATACCTAATACTACTTCTAATTGGATAAGAATTCATCTTCTTTAAATGTAAGGAAATAGGTTAACGACGTAAGACTTAAAAACATACGGCAAGAGTGAAAGTCTTCCCCATTACAAGCCACTATCATGTCATTTTAGGTGTTGTGGTTTTCTTTGAATAATGATGATGAGTTAGACCTCATTTGTGGATAGAAATCAATGATGGCTATCCTCATTAACGTTTGACAACTTAGTTATGATAGGATTTTCCACCTTCCGAAAAAAAAAAGGAAAGAAAAGAAAAGAAGAAGATGTAAGGAAAGGGGATAAGGGGAGGCATTAGGCACATCCCTTTAGGTTACAAGTGGTAAGATTTTTGAATGATAATGGTGCTTGTGATTAGGGAGGGAAGCAAGAGGGACATTACCCCATGCTACCCCTTGAGTCCTTCAAATAGGTTTTTGTTTACTGCACTCCTTCCAAGCATGATGGTTTTGTGTGGGTAGAGGATGGATAACACCAAGTAGTTTACCTCATACATGAACACCAAGGGATATTATGTAAAGTATTCACAAGAAATGTATGTCTTCGAGATCCATGATTTGTTATAAAAACAGGATCATTGAGGAATAAAATAAAACAAATGCGGAAATAAAACATAGAAGATACAAAATACAATAGAGACACGAATATACATGGTTCACTTAGTGTGGGATACGTCCACCAGATAAATTTTTGGGTCCTTCCTTTATTATTATCCAACAAATGAAGGGATACAACCTACATCAAACCTGTTGTAACTTCCTCTTCTTTCTCTCACAATCTCCTCTCTTAGAATACACTATTCACAATAATACCTAGCCGCAATACATTTCGCTCATAAAAGAGAGTTGCCTTCTAGGGAAAAAAACCCTAACATTACTTCTACCATAAAATCTATGACCTTATAATGAACGGTCCAGATTTATAATGAAATTACATTATACATTTATAAGGCAATTTTTCCTTTGGGGGTAAGCTTGCCCTCAGACCCTGTGGAGGGGGTAACCACCCTCTACACTCCCCCGCATGGAGGAGTATACATTCTTTCGAGGTGTAAAGTATTCATGGGGTATCAACATGGCTAACAACAAAGACCTTTGAATCAGGAAGATAATCAGGCTCCACAACCAATAATCTCCTACTTGGAGACTGCTCTCAACAACTCCACCGTTGTTGTATATGTTGGACTATGAACCTTCTTGGACCTAGAAAATTTCTCATATTCATCTTCATGCTTGAAGACCAACTGAAACTAAGCAGGAACTCAATTTATCCATGGTTACTCCCTTTGCTAACATGTCTGCAAGATTCTAGCTAGTGTGTATCTTTTCCAACTTCAAATGTCTAGCTTCCAAGACGGATCAAATGAAATGGTACTTGAGATGTATATGCTTAGTCTTAGAATGGAAGGTTGAGTTCTTTGCAAGATGAATGGCACTCTCACTGTCACAATACAACCTGCTATTCTCCTTCTTCTTTCCCAATTCCTCCATAAACCTCTGTAACCAAATCATCTCTTTACTAGCCTCTATAGCAGCAACATACTCTGCCTCTGTTGTTGAAAGTGCAACAACCTTTTGCAGTTTTTAAATCCAACTTACTATTGTTCCACCTATAGTAAAAACATACCCTGTGGTGCTCCTCCTTCTATCTTTATAACCTGCCATATCTGAATCAACTTATCCATGTAGAACAATGTTTGAACCTCCAAAACATAATGCACGAGTAAAATTACCTCTCAAATTCTTGAGAATCCACTTTATTGCCTCCCAATGTTCTTTACCTGGATTGTTCATATACCTACTCACAATTCCCACTGCATGTGCAATATCTGGTCTTGTGCAAACCATCACATACATCAAACTGCCAATTGCTGATGAATAAGGGACCCTGGGCATGTATTGTGTCTCCTCTTGTGGGTTTTGCATTATGCATTCTAAACCTCTCCAAAACCTTCTCTATGTACTCACCCTGAGACAATGTCAATTTGTGATTTTTCTTGTCTCTTGTTATTCTCATACCAAGGATTTTCTTTGTAGCACCCAAATGCTTCATCACAAATGAATTAGCTAATTTACTCTTGAGCACATTTATATCTTGCATATTAGACCCTGCAACAAGCATGCCATTTACATACAATAGCAAGATAATATAACTTCCATTTTCTAACCTTTTAAAATAAACACAGTGATCAAAATGACATCTACTATAACCTTGTTCTGTCATAAACCCGTCAAACTTAAAATACCATTTCCTTGGAGCTTGTTTTAGGTCATACAAGCTCTTCTTCAACCTGCATACCATGTTAGAAAAACAGGACCGCGGAGTAATAAAATAAAACAAATGGAGAAACAAAAACACAGAAGACACACAATACAAGAGAGACACAGATTTACGTGGTTCACCCAGTGTGGGCTACGTCCACCAGAGAAATTGCTAGGTCCTTCCTTTATTATTATCCA